>CAXAMN010006513.1:192397-209479 GCA_963970005.1 Durusdinium trenchii | reverse complement strand
CTTGGTCACAGCTTGGTGGGTGGGGGCGAAGCTCCTTTGATAGGCTTTGCTGCACTCCGCTCTTGCGCCGACCATGCCGTCCGACTTTCATAGTGAATTCAGACGTTCGCAGTTTTTCTCACATGTCTCACCCTGGTACATACTTTTCGGAATGTTGTTCCTTGCAGCGTGTGTATGCATCGGGTGGAGCTGTAAACGTGTTCAGCGGGGACACCAATTTCGGGCAATACCTCTTCCAAGGGCGCATCAACCTAGCAGAGGTCACAGTGAGTGAAGTTCCATCCCCCCGATCTGAATTGAACGGGTTAACCCAGCAAGACAGGACCAGAGAGCTAGCTCCGGGCTGCCTCAGCTCCACAGGCATCTACACGCTTGTTCTCCCAAAGCACTTTGTAGCCATAGGAGCGCACGCTTGTGACAGTTGTCGACTGCTTAACAGTGTCAACCTCCGTAACACCATGATTGAAGAAATTCCGGAATTCACTTTTGCCCAGTGCACCAGCCTTCGGGAAGTCTTCCTACCGACAACCCTCCATACAATCCGAGTTAAAGCCTTTATGAACTGTGCCGCCCTTGTTGAGCTTGCCATTCCGCCTGCTCTCAAGTACATTGGAAGTAGGGCTTTCTTGGACTGCACTGCCCTTCGGAGGCTGATCAAAATGCCCGGAGCACGCAGATGGCATGGGGTTTATGCTGAAGAAAATGCTTTTGCCATCTGTCCGGACATAAAATGGCCACCCTGGCTGCACATGATCCCAGACATGGGCTACACTCTTAGGATAGAAGATCATTCCTCCATCCACAGCTGTCGTGGCCCCGCAATCAATTTTGTTAGGGTCTGGGTGCGAGCCTTAGCTCGGGTCCAGAGAAGGCCAGCAACTGCGAATCAGCACTCCTCAACACAAGTCACAAACCACAGTTGCCTTCCGTTATGCATGGAGTAAGCGCCCAGAGGCTGTCGGATAGAGAAGGATCTTGGCGTGGCGGTGATGTCGACAACAGCAAATCATCCACCTGCCAGACACAGTGGTTGGTCACTGGTTTCGGTGTCAAATGCTGCGGGTCGTGGTCGCCTCGAGATGCAAGTTTTCGACACCATAGCATTTGATGACCATAACGCAAACGACCTTGGGCGACACAAACCATCTAGGACCAGCCTCAACGAAGCTACGCTTCAGAGCCAAGAGAGAAGCAAGTGCGACGTGAGCAGTGAGTGGAGCCGAGTGCCAGGTTTGGCATTGGAAAAGGAGGATTTCCAGGCATATATGGCAAGCAAAATGCACAGACACCAAGTAGAACCATGACCTCTTCTCGCCATCCGCTGCGAAGTGAGCCGATAGGAGCGAGAACCTTAGTTCTGCGGTTCCTACACGGCGGGTGGTAGATAGTGGCAATGAAGGATGCCCAGGGGGAACCTTAGTTCCCGCTGTTGATGTCCGACATTGCCAATTTTGTACAAAGAGGTACAGATATCATGCTAGGAGAGCTCAATGTTTCACAGGTTTCACACGGGCCTTGCACGCACCTTTCACCTTTCGCCATCAAACAGCGCCGCACAGACTCAAGTGACATCCCCTTTTTGGCACCGTTGAGTGCCGAAGGGTGTTGGGTCTGCCTCCCCACGGGGAGGTGGTGCCCGATTCACCCTTAGCTGCAGGCTTCTCTCGCTAGGAATTGCCGCCGTAATTGAATTCTGTCTGACAGCATGTGACTGGCCTTGTATGCGCCATCGGTTGAACGGGTTGTGCTGCAAGTATAGTCTTTCCCATGGATTGCTGCTTAGATCTTCGCACTTTCGGTTGGCCTGATTGCAACCACTGCTGGAGCATTGCGAGACACCTGACCTGCAAAGTGACCTTGTTTTGCCACACTGTGGTGTGGCCGCTGGTCACCAACACTTGGTAAGGAAAGTCCGTTTGAAGCCTTCTAGGCGGCTTTCCAAGAACACAGCTTGCGCTGCAGTCCACTTCTTTTGCGAATTCAGGCCCACTAGTTGTCACTAGTCTCAGTCTCACACGTTTCACCAAGTGTATAGGGAAGACTACAAGATGGTGGAGTCGGCCTGCGGGCTTGGGTGTTTGGTTTTTGGGTTGTTTTTTGGGGTCTTCGTTCCTTTCTCCACCATCTGTCTTTTCTTCCCTTCCTTCAACGATGACCTGGGCACCATGCCCACACGGCGTCCGTACTCGTGGAAAAAAAAGACCTGGACACTCCGCCCACACGGCGTCCGCGCTAGTGGAAAAAAACACTGTGCACACGCCATGGAGCAGGGCAAAAAGGACCTGTGACACTCCTGCAGTTCCATGCATATTGACCGGGCACGCAGACCGTGAGGTCTGTGGCTCGACTGTACGCGACATTAGCACGCGTGCAGCATTCGTGATCAAAGTCGGTGCTTCGCGAGGTGCCGCTGAGGAAGTTGGATTGGCCGTGTAAAACGATGCAGTGCTTGGCCGTTGCTCCCGCCGCTTTAACTGCCGGAGGCAAACGGGGCCCCGGCACTAAGAGCAAAGGATGAGGGAGGTGCGCCAGACATCGAAGCCACAGGCCGGACCTCAGCACTAATGCAGACAGTGGTGATGTTCTTTGGACGGAATCAAAGCCTAGGCAAGCCGGACCTCCCCATCCACCACCTGCATGTCTTTCCAGTCCAACTAGTGCACAAACTAGTGGAACGAATGAAAAACAGACTTGCAGTTCACAGATGCCACTCCAGAGGACGATAATAAATACAAGCACAACAGCGAAAGTGAAACTAACAGCCCACACATTGTCGTAGGCACATTTGAAGGCTTGTGTCCCTCTAATACTTTTGCGGGCCTTCCAGACACACCAAGTCTCGAAGGGGCATGTGAGCCATGGACTCTTAGATGGCAATTTGGGTCAAATGGCATCTTTTCAGTCCACCCACAAAAGCACCCTTCGAATTGAAGCACCAGTGTGGCCAGAAATACGGCAAGCGGTGCTGCCCCCCGCCCAGGCTCAGCGCCTGTTGGAGCCCCTGGGGACCATCCCTCCCGCTCCCCCAAAAAGGTTCATAGCAGGAACGCAGCGCCTGCCTCACAAACGCAAGCACAAGACCACACGACCGCAGAGCCTGCCGATGCTAATGCAGAGGAAGCACCCCCCTGAAACAGAGCAGCCAACCAAAGAGCAAACCCCCATGTCTAGTGACCAATAAGGTAGGGCCGCGCAGCACTTTTGCGACACCTTTCGACACCTTTCGAGTGGTAGGAGCCGTAAACAGGTCAGCGATGTTTCAGGCGGCATCCCAAGATGCTGTCGAATATTGCCTGAACTAGGGGGTAGGGGGCCACTGGGCAAAAGCTGATGGCCCCATCCAATGTACTCCCCATGCTGCGCCTGACAAACACTGACAAACATTGACACTGCTGCTGACGACGCTCAGCCATTGGCTCAAGGCAGCATTCACCATACGTGGGAGATGTTGGAAGAATACCTTGTTGAACACTTGCCACGCAGCAGCCTCATAGATACCTTTGGCTGTGAGCTCACCCTAACCAATGCAGACACCCAAATGGCACTTCAGGACCCCATTCAAGAAGACCTGTGGAAGAACAATCCTTTCAATCTTATTGTGCACGATTGTTTCTGCATGATGGCAGACAACAAACACCTTCAAGGACTCGACTACGAGGACTACCCGAAGGCAATTCAAGTCCCTGCCACCGATTCAGGTATACTGGAAGCCAAGGCCTTCCACTCAACTGCTCGTGTCCGTCATGTTAGTCTAGAAGCCGGGTTCTGTACAGTCAGTCCACAGTTGTGGAGATACTGCCATTCCCTGAGGATAGTCAAACTGCCGGACACGGTAGTGGCGATAGGATATGCAGCCTTTCAAGGATGTTACTCCCTGCAGGTGATCGAAATGCCAGGGTGTGTTGTGTTGAGCTGGGTGTCCGAGTGTTCTCCGAGTGCTGTGCGTTAGAGCGTGTCCTAGACGGGGGTAGTTATCTTGCGATAGGAACTATCATCGGCCAATACGCCTTTGAAGAATGTGCCAAGCTAGCCCACCTCTCCCTCCCTAATGTGAGAGCGGTGGTGGATAGTACTACGCTGGCCACCCCACAGGCTGGAATCCCGCAGGGATGCTTCTTTGCAAGCGGCATCCAACAAGTGGAACTCGGTGGAGATACCTACCACATAGGACATCGGGCATTTGAGAGCTGCAAGTTGCTCACTCAAGTAAACGATGCCAATACGGGAATCCATACCCATGGATAATTTGTCGCAATGCCACAGCTTGGACGCAATCAGACTTCCCTCCTGCCTTCGGGAAATCAGAGCCGAAGTCTTCGCAGGCTGTCAATCATTGGCGAGCCTAACCCTCCCGAGCGGCATTCGCTATATAGGGTATCGAGCCTTTGGCAACTGTACGGAGCTCTCTTACCTTGGGTATGCCATGAACAAATCAGAGGCATGGCGATATCCCTATGCCGCAAACAACGCTTTTGAGGCGTGTGCTAAACTAGCCACCCCTAAGTGGCTTCACTACATTCCACCTAAGGACAGCGATTGGATTGCCACTTGCAAGTAACCTGCAATTGACCTGCAAGTAGCCTGTTGCTATCCATTGTTTGTTTGCTTACAGGTTCGCTGGAGGGAGTCATACAACGACTACTGGAGTAATACATGACCTGAGTAGCAAGGACGGCTACCCAAGTAGCTGCCCCTCTGCATTGACAGGCTCAAAGCCCCCGTAGTTAGCGCAGGTACCGCACACAGCGCCGCAATGCATTGCGACACGGTGTCGCAAAGTAGCTCATTAGTCAGCAATGAACGCCAGTTGGTGTTGCAACTCCTATTGACGACCCTCTCTGGAGAAGAACACCAGGTGATCATTGATCCCCAAGAGTTTGACCGGTTCGACGAATTCGAAACTGCCGTTCTTGAGCAGCCCCCGACCATAGGAGGAAGCAGCACCTTTGGGTGCGAGTTCACCTTTGTTCAAGGAGAAACAGGTCAACTCCTGCGGAACCCTATCTGGGACACCCTCAGGGACTGCAACCACTAGTCGTCCGTCAATGCCGCTGCCGGGCAGAACACAATGGGCAAGTAAAGAGGAATGCTAAAGCAATCCAAGTACCACCTACCCGCACAGGGCAAGTGCTACCCCATGCCTTTACACACATGATCTACGTCAGGCACGTGCAAGTTGATGCAGGGATACACACCATTGGTGAGGCAGCCTGGCAACATTGTGATAGGTTGCTGATAGTACACCTGCCCAACTCACTAGTATGCCTGAAAGACGGCGCTTTCCGTCGACGTTACGCACTCCACACAGTTACTGCCCCTGAGTGTAGATACTTCGGGAACTGGGTGTTTGAGGAGTGCCATGCGCTAGCCCATGTAGGAGACCAAAGCAAAGCAGGCAACCAGCTTGCGCCGCAAGCGCGCTTCCGCACCCGAGCCTTTGAAAAATGCCGCGCGCTGCAGACGCTCAGTTTTGAAAGGACTGAACATGATCCGCGGGACCCAAATCGGGTTATACCAGAGGGTTGTTTCTCGGAGGCAGGCCTAGAGGCCCTCACTCTACCAGCAGACTTCAGTTGGATAGGACCGGCCGCGCGAACACTGTAATAGGCTGCAGACAGTTGATATTTCCCGGACTGACATCAGTGAAATCCTAGGTGGCACTTTCGCACGCTGCTCCCAGCTGCAACACCTCAAATTGGCCACAACTGTGAGACGCATTTGGCGAGACGCCTTCTTACGGTGCACTTCCTTGGTAGAAATACATACCCCACCTGCCTTGCTATACATTAGTAAGCGAGCCTTTGCAGGCTGTGCACAACTCTGCAAGGTCGTTAGGATGGGCAAGAAAGGAACCTGGGGAGGCACCTATGCAGAACACAATGCTTTCGAAATGTGCGCAAAACTGGCACTCCCGACATGGATTCGGCTTCTCCCCAAGCCCAATGACGGCAAAGAAGAGTGGGAGGACTTCATGAGAAGTTGTGCAGGCGCCAATCTCAGTGCTGCCGCAGATCAGAGATTCCCAGAGTAGTTTGGCCAATCGGCCCAGTGCTTGCTAGCAGATCAGTAGGGAGCCTTATGTCTGACATTTCAACTGCCGGCTTTGCTTTCGCAACTGAGTAGATAGCCAGTTCCCATGGCTGCCTCCCAAGAGGTGGTCAGGGTGTGGTACAGTGTACAGTTCTCTAGGCCTAGGAATAGCTGTGTTTCACTGTTTCACGTAGTTTATGGGGCTTGCATGCTTACCTGGTACCTGGTGCCTTCGGGTAGCCAAGGGAAGACGCAGAACCTGCAGCGGCTTGCCTACTGAGCCATGCTTGCATCACTCTTCGAGTGTAGTGCGCTTGAGTAGCTGCTGATTGATAGAGCCGTGCCGCGCCGAAATGCAACAGCAGTTCTCGCCTGTCTTTTTGGAACTGCTGTCTTCGTGCACGCTCTCACTCCCTCCCCCTTCGGGGGGGGTGGGTATCTTCGCTGCTGCACCTCCAAATCTACTCCAAGCCACTGCTTGCCCACTGCAGGTCTTTTGCCATTCTCATTATTTTTCAATTCTGCATGCATGTCTGCATGCTCGTCCAACGATCTCGCAGAGCCTTGTCCCTCTCAATCTGGGATTGGGGCTGAGACTACAGTACTTGGTCAACCTATCAATTCGATTTCCTGGAAAGTCTGGATTAGAGGTGACCCCAAAGTCGGAGGTCATTTGCCTACCTCAATCCTCTCGACCTGACGCAAACCCTACGTCATGCTGAAACTCCAGATAAGGCAATAGCAAGCTGGAATTTTGTGCAGCAGACTGAGGATCTCTCGTGACAGAGCGGGCCAATCAGGAGCAAACAAAAGCTGACATAGGCGATGTCGTACTCTTGGACAAAAGTTTCGACTTGCCTGGCTCCAGAGCTGGCTTGGAAAGTACCTCACACCTGCATCCAGGCTTGTTTATCGACGACCAAGCTGCCGCACAGTGATCGTTGCAAAACTCGTTGCCTCACAAGCAGGATGTCTGCTACGTGATGGTCCTCCTGTACTGAGAGCAGCCAAAGCTTTGAATTCATCGCCCGTTTCACACCTGTGGTTGATCTCCGGATCTTCACATCCTCACATCACGAGAAGATATGAGCCGGAGTTGGTTCGGGTTTTCCTGTTTGGGGGGTTGGTTTCTGGTCTGGCTGTTTTGGTTTTGGTGTTCCGTTTTGGTTCGCCTCGGCTTTTATGGCTCGTATCCTCTCATCTGTCTTCTCGGATTCATTTAAGGCGACTTGTGCCTTTCGGCACGCACAGCGCCCTCACCCGTGCAAAAAAAAAACCTGAGACAAACGCTAGAAGGCCATATACTGCCAGAATTGGGGATTCGCATAGAGCACTAACTGCTTTTGAGGGATGAAGGAACACGGCTGGTGACCTTGCTTAACAAAGGCAAAAAGCTCCGCCAGTGGTGTAGCAAAGGCTTGGCTGATTTGGAGCAAATCCTCTATGAGAGCGGGGCGCACCTCGGCAGGTATCTTGCCAAAGTAAGTCCCCCCGTAGTGCGCTCTCCGCAACCCGCCTCCAGAGGACTGCGCGGACATATCGATTCACTTGTTTGTATGAGACGCACAATCTCGCCATTGGCCATTCCCGGGGTAGATCGCTGTAGAGTTGCATAGGTGGCAGGGTAATGCCTTTCCTGGCTGTGGCGGCGGCAGCGTGAGCAGTGACTTGGTAGCAATGCAAACCCTGCATGGCCACTTGTTCCGATGCCAGTTTCAGGTCTGTGGCTGCAGTGCCTCCTTGCTCGTTTTCCCCTTGGTCATTGTGCAGTTCAATCTCTGCAGTGCCTTTTTGTTGTTCTTGTTCGTACTCGGGGTGGTCAGACGGTGTAGCTGGATTCACGCTAGCTGGAGTTCCTTGCATTGGGGCATTCATGTCAGCCAAGTCCTCCAATGTGACCGGCTGCTGCATATTCTCGGGTATGCTGCCAAGTGGCTGCTGTTGTGCTTGCCCTGCCGACTGTCTGAGTTTTTTGAATTGAGATCGCCAGGATCCCATCTTAGCCGCTGGCCGCCGTTTGATCGCACCTTCATCTGCCATCTTCTATTCCTTGTCTCATATGGGAGGAGGAGGGGCAATTGCTAAGGCAGTCACCCTCATCCCCGGGTAGCGTGGCATCGTCATCTCCTTCGCCCATGGGGGAATCAGTGCCAGCTTGAATTGACGAGCTGGGCAGTGTGGAGGGGCCCGAGGGGGAGCTAGGGACAGACACAAGACTGTTGGCTTCCCCTGCAGCCATGGTGGCATCAGTGGTCGCCGGCGAAGTTGGAGAATGGCATGGGTTCTCTGCAGCTTCGGTTTCAGCGTCGGACACTGATAGGATGTCATCAGCGGCTCGCGGTTGGGGCCAGTAGCAGCCGTGAACTATAGGAGACCAGCCAGAGGCGGCAAGACAAGCTCGGACCCAGGTACGTCTAGGACAGGTTCTGGCCGCCACGCATCATAAAAGTAGATACGGTGTAAGGCTTCGAAACTATAATCCTGTGCCTTTCTGCTTGCCGCAGCGCCAGATTTTGGCTGGTATCGCTTGGTGCATCCTACGCTGCACCTTCGGCCGGGATCCGTGCTGTTGTGCAGTAGTCTCCAACATCCTGACTGTCGCCCTTCTGGGATGACCGGCCATTCTGGTGTTTGGGAAGCGTCCAGAGCATAGCCATAGACGGGCCCGTGCGCTGCCGTTCGAGCAGGGAGGTAGGGCCCATCCTGCAGGCTAGATGCTTCAGCTGTCAAGAGGTGCGACTGAGTGGCTAAGACAAGACGTAAGCGCCTCACCTTGCCCTCATGATGTTCTGCCAAGCAGACTGGGAGAGAGCCAACCCATAGTTCATGCGGCAATAGTGCTTTGTGGAAAGCGGCAGTGGCTTTCCTCACCTGGATTGCCGTAAGGTCAAGGGAGCCGTAGACCGTGAGTTGTCGGGTATCATTAGTGTGTATAGTTTGCACTCCATGCAGGAGGGCAGCCAGCACCTGCAGAGCACCTGGCATTCCTTGCATGTTGAGTGGGCAGGCAAGGATGGTGAGGCTGGTGGCGCGGCTATATGCAACATTAGCACGTGTGAAACATTCTTGATCGAAATCAAGATTTAGCCCATTGCCACTTAGGAAGGTTGATTGTCCATGGATGACAATGCAGTGCTTTGCTGTAGCTCCGGCTACTTCGACTGCCGTTTCAGCATTAGCTTGCTTTCCGGTGATGGCAAAGTAGTTATGCAGGTTTGTGGCACCCTCGCGAGTGGTCGTGAGGGCCAGGATGGCCTCGTTGCCCGCTCCTGCACGACAGAGTTCGTCTTCAAGGTGTTGATACACACGCACAGTAGGATTTTTTTGGGGGTCTTTCCGTGCATCCACATTGTCCGAGGCATGACACCAGTGGACGAAACGGAGTCCTGTGGCGACCAGTTGATCTTCTCGGGTCGAGGCTGTGCCTATTTGCCAGGTGTCTCCCAGCCGGCAACCCTCGCACTAGTCGGTAGCATGAGACTCCAGCGGTGTTGACCAGCAACTCCCGATCTCTTGGCTGCACTCTGCGCTATGTGGAAGTCCAGTGGGCTGTCAGGATTGGTGGCCGCATAGCCAAGACCAATAAGTAGTCCCTCGGGGAGTTCCAAATCGACCTTGGATAGATCACTGTAGGTTGCTTGCAGCGCGCTGGCAAAAGGGGACTTGGCCACAACCCCTTCTGGTCGAAACCAGCAGGCCTGTGATAATTACAAACTGCTTACCTATGTGGACATTTCGGACACCAACATCGAAGAAATTCGAGAATTCACCTTCGTACACTGTACGAGGCTCCATGATGTCCGTCTTCCATACACAGTACACACCATCCATGTGAAAGCCTTTATGGACTGTGCTGCATTGCAAGAAATAATAGCCATCCCACCCACACTGCACTATAGGCGTTTCTCGATTGTACAGTCCTGAAGAGACTCACGAGAATGCCAGGCCAAAGAACTGCGTAGAGAGGGACGTGTGCTGAAGAAAATGCATTTGCGCTTTGTCCTGCATGGCGTTGGCCGCAATGGCTGCATATGATCCAAGATCTTGGATGTGTGTCGGACTTGGGCTAAGTCCATAAGAAACACGGCATCAATGTTAGCCACCAATTTCGAGCAGAATTGTGAATTCACATCCATACACTATACAAGATTCTAGGAGGTCTACAGTGACAGACACAGCTGTTCCACTCGCACTCCATTGCACAGCCTGCATAGTCCTTCTCGATTGCGCAGTCTGAAGTCTTTCCACGAAAGCTAGCGAAGCTAGCTGGAGTTACTCTTGCGATAGCAAGGTTTCTTTCGACCGGGTGCAAATCCTAACCCCTGATTTTTCAGGTCGAAGCCCCCCCCCACCCCCCCCCCCTCCCCTCCCCTCCGCCCCTCTCCCCTCTTCCCCTCTCCCCTTTCCCCACCCCACCTCCCCTCTCCTCCTCCTTGTCTTCCTCCCACCTTCCCTCCCTCCCTCCCTCCCTCCCTCCCTCCCTCCTCCCTCTTCGCAAGTTCGACTCCGTCCTGTCGTCGCTCTTTGGCATGCGGTTAGCGTTGCGTATCTTGCGGCCGCACTCGCTCACTCTCACTGTCTCACTGTCTCACTGTCTCACTGTCTCACTGTCTCACTGTCTCCACTTTCCCATTCTGGAGCGCTAGCTTTCGCCCCCCCCCTTGGCCTCAAGTCATGAGAAGGCCAGGCAAAACAAAGTGGAGAGTGGCATCTGCTGACCAAGGAACTTGTCCTACCGCCTGAGGCCGGTCTGTTAGTTCACGGCTGTTACTGGCCCCCACAGCAAAATGGTGATGAAGTCCTCGCAGTGTCAGATGTGGAGACGGAAGCTGCTGAGAACCCACACCCTCCCACCAAAGCAGAACAAGAAGATGGCTTTGGAAAAGGCCATACAGAGGAGCCAGACACGTTGCAAAACCCCATGTTGACAGTGGATTGGTCTGCTTGGTGCTGGGTATATTGGCTGACGCACCAGAGTTGAATAGTACAAAGTACTCAGGACAAGTGTGGGTCAACTTGAAGCTGGAGAGGATCAACGCCATCCTGTACCATGTCAGGAAGCTGGGGAGGGAAAGCTTGACAGCAGCTGCAGCAAAGTTGACAAGGGAGAAATCACACAGCTGCAGTAGGGTCTGAAGCTGTTGGATTGTGGTGCTTTGAAAAAGGCACATGTTTTGGAAAAGGCATCTGCTTCGGAAAAGGCAGGAAAGAAGACACCAGAAGAAGAATGTACTGCCGTGTTGCCTTTTGAAGGGCTGCGCGCGATTCAATTTAGTGGTCAGAAATTGTTTTGTCAGCATTGAACACAAGCGACAATTCCAAAAAGGGTTATCCGCGAGCCATCCAGATTCCAGCAGCCGCCACTGGATCTGTTCCGGACAATGCTTTTTACTCCGTCCCACGACTGAGACACATATTGGAGCAGCGGTATGGCAGAGTTGTCAGCAGCTCCAGCTCGTCAAGCTGCCAACCACTGTTGTATGCATCAAAGAAGGTGCCTTCCAAGGTTGCTATGCACTGACACAGGTTGTTGCCCCGGGTGTGTGGATTTTGGTCGTCGAGTCTTTGCAGAATGTTGCTCGCTTCGGCACATCGGGGTCAATGAAGGAGAGACCAATGAACTTGCGCGGAAGCCCAAATTTCCCCATATGTCTTTGAAAGCTGCCTAACACTGTACTCAAGTTGACTTTGCGCAAATTGCCCCACCTGCTAGAGACACAATTGGACAATCAGGTCCATCGCTCCCTCGAGGAACACCAGAAGGAAGTCTTTGTGGATCGGGTATCGAGTATTTGAGACTCCCATCAGACATCAACTTTCGGCCAGGATTTCGTTGGTTTTTGGTTGTGGCTGGTTGGTGGTGTTGTTTTGTTTGGTTTTCTTTTCCTGGCCGAAGACTCACTTACAAGTAGCGCAAGATGACCTGTGCATTCTCTGCACACATGGCGGCTCCTGCCCACGCTACTAGTTTGCAAGCAGGGGACAGCGCGCCGAGTACGGCTTCGTGTGTGTGTGTGTGGCCACACCTGTGCCTAAGGTTTTGAGTCACAAAGGACGCTACTAGGGGCCCCTGGTTTCGCTACTAAGGGCTCCTGGTATCGCTACAAATCAAAAAACAGCGCGAAGAAGAGGCAGGGGAGCGAGAAAAAAGGAGGCAGGGGGTGCAAGCAGCCCATCCAGTCTTGCACCAACGAAGACACTGGATGTGTGCTGGTGAAATCAATCCGGGACGCCGCACCTGCCACAATTTTTAATTCTAGGCTCCTTCTCGTTTCACCAAATGTTAAACATTTCAAGTGCTGCCGACTCCTTCACCATTCCGTTTGCAAGTCAAGGTCTACAATGCAGCGGGTAATGTAATCGTCTAAAGTGGGACTTCATTCTTTTACTAGCTCTTCCGAGCAACCATCTAAGTGTGTGCCCCTTGAAGTCAGAGGGTTCCACTCGGATTGTGGTGTTTTTCTTCTTCAGTTTATCAGCAGGGGGACACGGCGCCAGATTGTCAGCTTGGCCAGCTGGACGTACCTGCAAATTTTAACCTTTGGTAAAGTGCTAATGCACCGGCAGTCACTCACCGTACACCGTCATCCTGCTCGACCCGTGATCGTCGATTTGTTTCTTACGCTTTGGGCCTCTCTGCCTTTTGAAGACCCCAGGCTTCGATGGTTCTTACCTGTACTCTTAGGAAATGGTAACCTAGGCCGGCGTGTGGCACCGCTTCAGTACGCCAAATCATAAGTGTGATTGTATGTGTTTTTGTTTTGGTGGGGACGGCGCTTGAACATGCAATGGTCCAGTGAGGTATCACAACATTCCGGAGGTGTTATGATATCAATTTGGTTGTTGTAGTTATTTGAACTATATCCTGTTTGCCCAGAAAACTGGATGGTGTGAAAAGCGCAGCCATCGAACATTTGCCAAGGATGCAGCAAAACATTGGCATGCTGGTCAAATGTGGGACACTTGCATGTGTGAATTTGCCTTGACCGAACTTGGCCTTTTGAAGTTCTGCAACCACTGTTGCCGTGTGCATGCGCTGCGGCTCAGCGTTGGTTGTGCCCTCATGCCCCTGCCTTCGGGCCTGATGGCGAGGCCGGGTTTGCTCTCGCAGAATGTTCGTCATTGTATTTGTAACCAACGTTTGCTGCTGCATGTGCAAAACCTGTCAGTTGTAATTTTCTATTCTTTCGCTGCTTCCCGGTCATTCAGCTTCGTTGCCGAGGCATGGCATGTGGCAGTGGCTTCAGAGCCTCAACGCCAGGTGGGTTGTATCAATCTATCATTGGGAAAATCAAAGCCAGAGGACATTTGTTTGAAACAGATTAAGATCCAATTTGTACTTACCACCGGATGGTTTTCTTAGCAACCTTTTCGATCATCCGATCATTGAGAAAACTATGTTTTCATTGGCACGGGGGGTTTTAACATGTTTGCAGGGTCAAGCAAGAATGGTTGATGACTTCGATTGTTGGAATGAATTCTCACAAAATTGTTCCATTCATCGTTATTAGGTTGGAGGCCATCGCTAGTAGAAACAGTGATTCCACGACATGGGTGCATTTGGATTTTCAGCGTTCGCACCTTCGCTTTAGGCGAGCCAGTGAAGGCGCGCAGCTCGAGGATGGGATGAAAAGGGACAGTTTCCGGACTTTGTGCGAAAATTCAATAGTGAGTTCTTGTTTGGATTTGTCATGATCTCTTTGCGCAATGCGGCAGTTACTGGGTGCGCAAATCCGAATTCCATTGAGTACCATGGACACTGCAGTGAACATCCACGAGTTCCGACGTCCATCCACTCCATTCGCCGACCTCCGCGGCGTCGACGATCGCTTCTGCCCCGACGGTTCTGAGGTGCCACTCCTCGAGGTCTATCGCCCCAGGACCTCCGCGCCGCCGCGGTGCCTGGACACGGAGGTACGAGGGCCGAAGCTGAAAACTGAGGGGGATCACCTGCTGGTGGTGGTGGTGGTGGTGGTGGAGGTGGTGGTGCTATATATGATTCTGCAAACCAATGTTTTGTGTCCACAAGGTGGCATCGAAGTCGTTCCGTGGCCATAATTTATCTCGCAATCTACTAAAATTCTACTACTATTTGAGTGCTTGAACACCAACAGCTTTTTGATCCAGGATATGATGCCTTGGACGAAGGATCGATTCCAAGCTTGAAACTATGTAGGACAATAAAGCTTTCAAGGACTGAACTACTTACTTCAACTCAACTTCCCTTTTTTAGGCCAGATTTATTGGTTGTAGTTGCAGCCTAGTCTGCAAAATTCCAGCATTATGTAAGACGTGAACAGGAAAAGAGAGATGTAGCCCTTTCCCACCAAGCTCGGTGTCGCAGGCTCCGCGCCAAGCGGGGAGCCTTGGGAACAGGTGCAGGGTCTCAAGTGAGTCGGGGAGCGCAGATGAACATCCAAACCCAAACAGTCGATCATGGCGCCGTTGGAATGATTTCATGCTCGTCTGGCGGACACCGCGCAGGTCTAGCCGCCATTCTTTCCCAATTTGTTTGGATCTTGAGGCTGCCTCGGCGCGCGGGTGCACCCGTGGCCCGCTGAGTGCACCGTGCACGCCCTCCAGCGCTCGTGGAACGCCCTGTGCCTCACGGGGATGGGTCTATGCACCTTGGCAGAGAAGGTGTTGAAAGATTTCCTGGGTGAGATCACATGGGCATGATCCTTGCAACATCCCTATATAAATTTACCAGTGCAATGTAGCCAATCGGTTTTGATACGCCAGTATGGAACCTGGTTGGTTCCTTCAGAAAGCATCATGACAACCTGGAACAGAGTTTGTTAAACGCACCTGAAAGAGCCTCAATAAAACATGGAGATGGAACGGCCCCATGTTCTGTGGCCAAGTTAGTCTTGCAAAGATTAACAGGACACTTCTGCTGGTTTTGAAGGAGTCGCTTCGTAAACACCCGTCGCCGATTTTGACCCATATCAAGCACACGACTTGCACTGAAGGGACCTAGTCTTGTGAGCTGCCTAAGAAGCAAAGTTAAAAAATTAAGAACTATATATGTTAAAGAAAACAATACAAACACAATACAAAAGGAAATACGAGAAAAACGGAATGACAATAGGACAGCTACGATAGACACCAGCACTTCCAGAGGAAGAACAGAACACAACATTTGTCAAAGAGGCACTGCAACAGGTAACTGTTCACTGATTGAAACCCAAGTAGAGGCTGCATGTGGCATAGACAAAGGCCAGCACAACAGAATAGACCAGGATATTTTGAGTATAGGTAATTTCTAGCCAGCCAGGGGAAAGCAACAAGGAAGGAATGTCAGGTCATCTCAGTAAGACAGCAAGTGCAGAGTGTCATAACAAGGCCTTCATTGAATATGTTTCCCATTTTCTCACCGTTTTTGTTTATTTTTATTTTTACTTTTCATTTGTATTGTTTTTGTATTTTTTTGTATTGTTGTTTTTTTTTTTCAATGAAAAAAGGATTTGCGCTTTGTTTTTGTTTTGTTTTTGTGCTTTTCACTATTTTCCTCGAAAAAACAGGTAAACCATAGCAAAAACATAGAGAACAAGTAGTAAACAAGTACGAAAACAATCGGAACACAATAGGAAACAAATACGACAAAAAACAAACACAATAGGAAAACAATACAAAACAAAATAGGAAATAAATACAAAAAAGGCAAGAAATAGGAGAGCAAATCCAGCACAAAAGGCAAACGAGGTCTTGTGGACTGCTTTTGAATACTTGCTCAAGAGCAGGAACAATAATCATTCGTACGCTGTTCGTGGATTTTAATCTTACAGAGTATGGCTCGCCACAGGTGTCTTGCTCTTGTTTGAAACTCTTTTCTTCGAAAAGCGGATGCCAACAACATTGAAGTCCACACGACCTAGCACAAGTTCCATTTTATGTCAAAACGGTTGAAGGCTTCTATATAAAGGTTTGTGGTTGTTGAAGGAGGGCTCCTGTTTAGAGTTTAGAGCTTTCTTCTCTTGCGAGGCTTCTTGGTGTTAGGCAGCAACCTAGTGTTCCTGCTCATTGTGAACTGTGTGCCCTATTTTTTGGAATGTCATTTTGTATTATTTTTGTATTTTTCTTTGCATGGATTTTGTAATGTTTTGTATATTTGTTGATTTTGTGATTTATTAGAGTTAGCTTTTATCCAGGTCATAAACCTAGTCATCCACTCGGAATAGTTGCATCGAGAGAGAAGGACCCTCTATGTGACTGAAGCATGCCTGTTGAATCTCTTTGGCTATTGCCATCAAGTGCCTTTTCTTGCTCTGCTTGGAGCCGGACCCTCGTTTGCTGTCACCGGCACGACCGAGCGTCCACCGACCACGCCAGAGCCCGACCACTTGGTACCGGCCAGCGGGGCGGCCTCAGGGTGGACAGGAAGATGACTAGGACAGACGAAGCAGATGGTGCTTCACAGCACGCGTTTCCAACATGCAGGGGGATTTAAGTGTCAACCTATTTCTGGAAATCGTGCGTGTGTCGACCAGGATTGCTGCGACGTTTGAGTATTGGCATTTATGTTATCTTCGGAGGTGGTCGCCAACCACAGTGCCGAACGAGACCCATCCCAGCTTGTCTCGTTCTCGGCCTGACTGTGAGGTGCCCTTAGAACCGAGGCTGGGCCGCGCACGGAGAGTGGGGTTTCTGCGATGCCGGCTCGACAGCTAGGGCGTTCTGTGTCTAACACCGAACCAAGCAGGATTCACCCGATCCAGCAGATGCTAAAATATTCCATTTACAAAGTTAATTCAGTATAGTTATTGTATAGTCGTTTGGAGTTTGGATGCATGTTCAGCCTGTGATTGTGAACAACTAGAAAACATGAAGATGTGTACAGCACAGAGAACCACAAGAAGGACTCGATGGACTGGTTATCCGGAGGCCTTTGCAGCATCCGCCCTTTGAGTGGCAGGCCCTGGGATCGACGTGAAGCGGCCGAAGTTGAAGAGGTTCTCTTTGAGCAACCTTTTGCTCCTAGTAGTAAGGCCAGGAGCCCCTAGTAGCGTCCTTGCTCCTAGTAGTAAGGCCAGGAGCCCCTAGTAGCGTCCT
>CAXAMN010006513.1:118772-186141 GCA_963970005.1 Durusdinium trenchii | reverse complement strand
GGCCAGGAGCCCCTAGTAGCGTCCTTGCTCCTAGTAGTAAGGCCAGGGGCCCCTAGTAGTAAGGCCAGGAGCTCCTAGTAGCGTCCTTGCTCCTAGTAGCGATGCCAGGAAGGAGCCCCTAGTAGCGTCCTTGCTCCTAAGAGCGATGCCGGGAAGGAGCCCCCAGTAGCGTCCTTGCTCCTAGTAGCGATGCCAGGAGCCCCTAGTAGCGTCCTTGCTCCTAGTAGCGATGCCAGGAGCCCCTAGTAGCGTCCTTGCTCCTAGTAGCGATGCCAGGAGCCCTTAGTAGCGTCCTTGCTCCTAGTAGCGATGCCAGGAAGGTGTAAGACACCTGCGATTTGGGATCCTAGTCAGATGAGAATGGCCCCTTGGGAGAAGTACCTTCCGGTGAGGGGGCAGCTGCGGAAGGTCTTGCAATTCCACTGTTTTCATGAGAACGACATATGAGCATTTGCATTTGAATCTCCATTCCTTCCGATCAGTGCAATCAGTGGCAACGGTTTGTCACTGTGACCCCAACGTCGCTCTGATCGACCGCAAGGTTTTCCAAGCAGAGATCACCAAAAGGAATCTATCCCAGCTAAGCAGATCGTTGCAGAATATTCCGGATCCATGTCGCACCAAAACCTGACACAAGACTTTCGCGGTGGGGGCCCGAAGATACCTTCAGCAGATCATCCTGAGTAAATCAATCACCTCGACAGGGTTTTGACCTCCAAGAGAGTGGTATGGTGGTGTCAATCTGGAATCAGCTCAATACTTGCGGTTGGCAGTTGGCAGGAGTCATATTGGGAGAAACCACGCTGCCCATGTGATCTTGTTTGTTGGGCCGCGCCCGTGTGCCCGCACAACACGCGTGCCTGCGTGCCTGCGATCCATGCCGCCGACGAGCGTGACATTTCAGGCAGCCCCGGGACCTCGTTTCGACCGGCAGAGCCACGACATTTGGGTTCACCAAATCCTTTTCGGGTTCAGACTGGGATTTGGAAACCGTCTGGACATTTCTGGAAACCTCTCACAATGAGCGTGGTGATTTCTTGCTCGCCCCATCTGTGTGATTATGCCGTGACTGCCCTCGCTCTCGAGGTGACTTGCAAAGATACCAACGTGGGGGATGAAGTCTTTGTGGTTGGCTCGGTGCCAGAGCCGCCTGGTCGAACGGGGGACTGGGCGAATGTCAGGTCCGCAGGGAACTCTGCGAAGCGTCACTGTCTTGGCTCAGTCCAGAGTTCCAGAAAACCGTTGTTTGTAGGTTATTCAATTCATTTTGATCCTCTTTGTCCTCCATGTTGTGCCTTAGTGCTCTGTCCGGTGAAGCTGTCACGGAGCTGGAGGAAGAGGAGCTTCGGCAGATGGGGGAAGCGGGCCACATGATCAAGCACCTGAAACTGCGCCTTGCCGTTTGACTAGGACAATCTGCAGACCTGCCCGAGTCCTTGTCAAGTGCTAATATCGGACTTTCATCCCCCTGATCAAGCAGACGAGAAAGCATTGATCTGTGCATGTTCTGAGAATCGTGTCCGGGACGTTGAGAAGCTCCTCCAGACACCCTTCGATCCCAACAAGCAATTGACAGAGCTCATTCAGGCGAGTGTCCTACTTCACTTGGCAGCTTGCCACGGTCACTTGGAAGTGGTTCGCTTGATGGTTGAGGCCAAAAGTGACACTGAGGCTCGTAATCCGGCTGGCTTCACTCCTTTGCATTTCGCAGCCACAAAAGGCCACTCAGAAGTCGTGCAGATGTTGTTGGAGGCTCGCGCTGACCAAGATGCGGTGAACAAGGATGGCTGGAGCCCTTTGCATGCAGCAGCTGAGTGTGGTCACCGGAAAGTCGTGAGGTTGCTGGTGGATGCTGGGGCCAACAAGGAGCCATTGGCAGTGAAGAACCTACTGGTGGGTATGGGAGGAAAGCCAAATTGGTCTCCTTTGCAGGTGGCAGTAGAGGAGTTGCATTTGACAGTAGTATGGGTTCTGATGATTTCGGGGGCAAAGAAGGATGCTTGGTCTGTTGGAAATTTGTTCATGGCGGCCTATTGCAATATTGGCGGAATCGTGTGCGCCATTTGGTGCATGGATACCTTTTGTTGCATTTTATGCATCATTTGCATTCTCTGCAATGTGATTCGCATCTGACAAATCCATTTGCACAGCTTGTAGGCAAAAAAGGAGAGCATGCACACTGCTTGGGCCTGGAACACACCACCAACAGCTGCGATGGTGGGGCCGCACAGCTCCAAAAGGCGCAGCAAGACTCTTCTGAAAAAAAGATGCTCCATACTTGCTGAAGCACCGCACAGCAGCTGGTGATGAAATGTTTGCTCCGTCTATCTGTCTACCGCAGTGTCACTTGCTTTGTTCTCCTTGTTGGTATACACTTCTAAGATTTGAGGCCCTGCTATTTTTGACCCTTCGTCGGGGTCCGTCCACCCGTCCTCGGACGCCTCTTGAATGGTTTTGATATGTTTTGATCCATCCAACGGTCGGTCGGGACTCCAAGGCTGGGCTCCTGGGAGGTGAAGGGTGGACTGCCGGTGAAGACCAGTGCCGACCGCTTCCCCGTTTGGAGCTCCCAAGAGACGAAGGCGCGGGGAAGCGGGGTCTGCCGCGGGTGGGCAGCCACCGGCAGAGGGAGAGAAGCTATCAATTTCGGGGTGCACGAAAGGGTCAGAAGGCAAGTGTCCAGGGACCAATGGGAAAAGCCATTCAAGCAAGATGGTATTTGCATGAGCTTCAATAGTTTACATGTGAATACCAGTGGTATGGGGGGGCCAGTTCAGGTAGTGGACGACACTTCATAAATGACAGCACCTGGCACTTTGTTGGATTCACCAGTGAGTAGTGTATGACCACCCAGACATAGTGGGCAGACGGTGCAAGATGCGAGAACAGTGGCCATGAAGCTTTTGAATGTGGCTTTGTTCACCAGACAGAATTTTGGATGAGATCTCCTTATGCCCAGCTTGGAAGTCAGTGCGGTACACAGGTGTTTGATGTCAGAAATGGGAAACTCTAGTTGATAAGTCAAGTGATTCTTGATCCTTTGAACATTGATGCTTGACCTCGCCCAATCTTGCTCTTCGCTTTGCCCAGATCTCTGCAGAGAAGATTCTCTTCAAGCGTCCTGGAGTGCGGATGGGGTGAGTCCGGGTGGTTTGAAGCCAGCCGCTAGGGTTTCATATGAGTGTGTTTGGAACTGCTGTAGCGCGGCCTACCATTGAACCATTGGTTGAAAGAAGCTGACAGGAAGACTCAGGAAGACCCGCGGAGGACACCTATTGAAGACGTCAGTCATTTTGTACCTGCGTTTACATCAACCCGGCCAGAGAATCACCCCCGGGGCCCTCCAGTTTGGCCATGGACGTGTGTGTTTGTGTGTCGCTGTTGTCGGAGTTGTCGGACGCGTACCCCAAAGACTGTCAGGGCGTTGGGAATCTTCGCAGACCACCTGCAGGCGACCCATAAGTGTTGAAAGCACTTCATCTCAATGATACCATCTCACAAGCGAAACCCTCACAAAGAGGAACCCCCACGCCGAACAACATCCGTTGGCTGGTGCGAGGTTGCTGCACCAAAACCGGCCACTCTGAGGATTGTCATTGTGGGACCTGGGGGTGTTCGTTGGGAGGGGACGGACAACAAGACCGTGCATCTTGGCGGAAGACTTCGCGGGTAGTAAATGAGGGCTGAGTTGGGCCCCAAGAGCTGAAGACAAGGCGGACGAGGAATTAAGATCACCAACATCCTGGCCTTACTACTAGGAGCAAGAAGCTATTAAGGGCTCCTTGCATCGCTACTAGGAGCAAGGACGCTACTAGGGGCTCCTGGCCTTACTACTAGGAGCAAGGACGCTGGGGCTCCTGGCCTTACTACTAGGAGCAAGGACGCTACTAGGGGCTCCTGGCCTTACTACTAGGAGCAAGGACGCTACTAGGAGCTCCTGGCCGGCTCCTGGCCTTACTACTAGGAGCAAGGACGCTACAAGGGCTCCTGGCCTTACTACTAGTTACTAGGAGCTGCTGAGATGAGACATCATCATTAAGATCACAGAACTTCTTGTGTCCGCAAACGGCACCAAGGCAGCTGTCGGAGGGGATGCTGGTCACGGTGAAGTGTGCCTACAACAGACGCTTGGCAAAGGCAGCCAGGGGCCAGTTCCAAGACAAGGGAATCATGCATACTTTGGTACCATTCAATTTGATTGCTTGGTGGAGGTTCCAGAGTACTTTTTTTGAATCCTTACATACTCCTCATCAATGACCATTCATTCCCAACACAGATTCCATCTGAAGCCTGGTGAAGAAGAATTGTGAGCAATTGGCAGCCAACTATGCAGAGTAAGAATACTTTCCGCTGACAGGGCAGGTGCCAAAAGCATCAAAAAACATAGTGGAAGAAGACTTTGTTGAACCGACCGAGGTAGCAAAGCTGAATGGATCACCAAGCTTCCTCCGGACGGGCTGTGCCCAAACTTCAAACCTGAACAGCATGGCATGCTACGTAGCAAGAATGCGCTTGGCTGAATCTCCAAGAACGCCCAAACGACGGCCTCAAGTTCCCTCAGAGAGTCATGGCATATGACTTTCCCTTTGGGCAGATCATCAGGAGCCTGCTGCAAAGAAGAAGGAGAAAGATCGACCGCCGGAGGAGACGAAGAAGAATGGCTATCCAAGTCCAGAGGCCGAGACGGGATGAGTGTGGAGAGAGTGGAGACGGGGTGGGTGAGACGTTAAGTGACCTGAACAAGGACCCGTCACCTGGGGTACCTATGGAATAGATTTTTTTGGGTTCTTCAACCTCTGTTGGTTTGGGTTCGAAGGGGTTGGAAGGGCGATGTGACTTTCTGAACTTGGACAAACAGACAAGTCACACACACATGAAAGGTTGAAAGTAGGATGCTAACCAGGATGCGTCTTTCGCGCTTGGGGGAAAACACCATTCCGGGCCGAAAAGGCCCTTTTCATCGGTGGGGGGTCCGACCGTTGGAGGGCCGAGTTCATGCGAAGGGTTTCGAGCGAGACAGAGCGCTGGTGGGAGGAACCTCACATCAGATACGGTGTTCGGACCAATTTGGGCACTGTTTGATGTCCTTTACCAGGACGTGCAAGCTGACGTGTCAGTGAGACTTTCTTTCCATCAAAGAACCACCATCTCTGCTTTGGAAGACCTTCTTGAGATCGGGTAGGAAAACACCTTGTCTCAGTGAACTCAGTGAAGTGTCCTCCCTGCCCCAAGGTGTTAACGCTTGGCCGAATCCACTTCCATGTGGGTTGTTTCTTTCAGCATGGCTATGTCAATTTCCTCTATGAAATGAGGGGGGATAGCCCCTCATATAAAACGGCTAATACCCCCGTCACTGGACGGGTCAGGCGAGTCATTTGATAGTGATTTGAGGTTTTTGTAAGGGTGGTTCACAAAGTCTTTCAGTTTTCAACATCTAAAGATTTAGGCAGTTACTGAGGGGCAGAATTTTGGAACGCAGCGATCAAAAACAGTTACAGTAGTGATGCAGCTATCAAAAATGATATTGAACCTCTCATTTTATAGGACCCTCAAATTTCTACTTGCACAATTTATTCATATTGGGGGGTTACCTATAAAATGAGCTCAAGGACCCCCCCGTTATTCACACAGCCATCTTTCAGCCGTTTTCGATGCCCGAGTCATCCCTTCATCTGAGATCAAGCGGATCAACCACAAACCTTCTCGTCCTGCGAAAGGATTCCAAAATGGCCCAAAGATCAAGTCTAACAAGAGGTTGAGAGTTCCTCCTAATATGTCTTTGTAGCCTGCTGACGTCCAGAGAACTTCTGAAGCCGCTCCTTTTTCTAAGCCACAGTCCTACTTGGCAGGATGCCAGAGAAGAACCTCTGAAGGAGGTGCAGAGAGAGATGGGCGGAGGTCAATCGATGGTTTGGATTTTCACAGCATTGCGAATAGTTCTGAGACTATTTTTTCCGTGGTTTACTTTCAGACATTCTTGGGTGTGTGAATGCCTATATTCTCTGCCCTCTTTCGTTCCGATCCTGTTTCTTGGTCAAAACAGCAGAGTTAAGGTCATTGTTTTGTGGGTGACTTTGGGGTTGTCCTGGCCCCGCTTCGCCGCTTCGCTTCTCCTTCGCCTCTGCCTTCAACAGGATGGAGCTCCTATGCTGAAATCCCAGTGCCTTGGAAGCTGAGGAGACTGGGTTGGTGGGTCCCCAGAGTCCAACCAATAGGTCGACTGGGTTGGGCACATCCTCCACGTTACGCTCCCTTCGGTCTCCGGGTGAACGGGGCCCAGTGCCATTGGGGTGAACCTGGCTTGGTGCGCGGGGTTCTACCCCAAGAGGGCCCCGTCTGCTTCAAAACCCAGGTCGCGACATTTGTTCCGGCTCTCCAATGGATCGCTGCAGATGGAGATGACCAAGACACCCAGTCTCATGATGATGGACTTGGACGAATTTATGCACGAAGCCGACCCTTGGCCGAGTTTCCAGCATCATCTCCGAGAAACTCTTTGCTGAAACGAAGAAAACCCTGCCAAAAGGAGTCGAGCCGAAACGAGAGGAACACGATACGGCGACTTCGTGGCACGGTTTTGCTGCTGAGGAAGCCGAGGAAGAACATGTGAAGGAGCTTGAAGAGCGGGAACGCCTCAATCAGCAGCAAAGGCGACTCACCTAGCTGTTTGGTTTTGGAGACTTGACTAGTCTCATGTCACTTTGTAGTCCCTGTTTCCTCATCATCAGGTCCTGCGGACCTTACCTTCGTTGTTTTGGCTATACGTCATTCTCTTGGTGTGTGGCCTTTGGTCATTTGTTTGGCCACAAATCCGTTTTTTGGTCCTCTTCTTCGACTCATCGCCCCGTCGGCTTGGAGCCGTCGACGAGGAGGGGAGCGAGTCATGTCAGCACTCCGTACTTCGGCCGTGGGTCGAAACCCGGTTGGCCCGGTTGACCTGGTTGGCCCGGTTGACCTCTGTAGTAGTCACAATAGTCTATTCAGTTTGTTGATTTTCGCTGGTTAAGTAGGGCCCCCCGGTTTTGACGCAGAGCCACATGTAGGAGGGTATGTATTTCAGCCTCGCGATCCGGTCGAGGCGCTTGGCCAGCGGCGTTCTGTTGGAGGACGCGCGCACCTGGGTGCTTTGTCACACCGTGGATCAAAGACGGTGTGAGATGAGATGAAGAACGGTACATGGATCATGATTCATTGATCGATGTATTTCTGGCTGATTTGTTTCGGAAAACTGCATGATTCCTTTGGAGGAGATGAAGAACATCACGGATCACGCGGACGCCTCGCAGACGGTGCTCCTGCAAGGCGGGCGTGGATGGGCCACACAGTGCTGGTAAAGCATGTGTGTGTAAACTGTCAACCATACAAATATATATGTATATAGTAATCACATATATACTAGGCTGAAATGACAAAGGACTTGTGAAAACTACCTCCAAATTGCGGCGGCTAAGTCATGAAGGTTTAGCCTACCCCCCACAAGTATTTATGTCATGAAGCAAAAGCTTGGAAAAACCTCAAAATCAGAGATGCCAGAGGTTGTCACCAAAGATCCTAAAAACAGTTGATTTTATATTGACAAGCATCATGACATACGACTTTGGTATCTAAACAATGAATAAACCATCGAGAGATAGGAATTTGAGAGCAAAAACGCACAAAGGCAGACTTAAATGAGATACTCGTAGTAATGTGTTCTTAATGAGACAGGATTCCTAAGTCCCAATTGGCCTAAGTCATCTCACCCTAATCTTCCAGGAGCATGCCCCCCACCCACCCCCCCCCCCCAAAAAAAAAAAAAAAAAAAAAACTCAGGACCAGGTCAACAAGGCCTATGTCATGAGTGTGTGCCAATGAAATTGCAAATTTAACATTTGTACATGACTTAGGACTTGCCCTGGGAAAGTTGTATGTCATTTCGACCCAATTGGCCTAAGTCATCTCACCCTAGTATATATATATATGTGTAAAACAGTAATGATATCAGTCACTGTGGGTGTATGTGTGTGTATGTTTGATATACCATGTGCGGTGTGTCATGTGTGGTTAGCAGAGCAATTATGTGCATATACTTCCCCGGCCTTGGGACAGTCGAAAGACGTGTCCAAAAACGGACGCAATTTTGGATATTTTCCGTCTTGGAGGATGGGGTTTGGAAACAACTGGGTCACAAGCCATTCCCAGAATGCAGGATTTTTCCTATCAAAATCTATTTTTGCAGCACTCCTTGGTTTCTCCTCCGCAAAGAACCCAAATCTGTATATGTTTACTGTTTGCACAAGCAACACTCGCTCTTTGTGCAGCTTCCTCCATGGAAAGGGAACCCAAAGGCTCTTGAAACAGGGCGACCCGCAGGTTTCATCTTTTCTCCTTCGGTTCTCCGGTTTGCTCGCTTCGTGTCTCCTCGAGGCTTCAATTGGGAGAGTCATCAAGCGGGCAAAGGAAACTGGTATGGAATCATAGAGTCCAAGGTGCGGTTTCTTCCAGTCGTTTTTTCGGCAGGGGGGAGATGAATGATGGATGAGCTGCGCGTTAGTCAGTGATCATGAGGCAGCGGAGGACTGGCTGGATGTGAGTTGCTCTCAATGTTCAAAGTAATGCCTTGCTTCGCCCCTTACATTGAGCCGTTGTCAGAGTCGAAAGATATGAGCAAGAACTGCCAACATGACATTCTTGTAGCAAAGGTCAACGTTAGTGTCCTTGGGCGACGACTTGACCGTGACTTGAGCGTTCGAAGAAAACGGCATGCCTGCTGCAAGGTAGATACTTTTGCAGAGATGGGAATCACCGACGTCTGGCTGCCGCCCTGCTCCCAGTCTGTGGCACCCCAGGCACTGTGCACGACATGTGGGGCAGGTCGTAGTGCCCATTCTCTTGGGTTTGGTGAGGTTGATTTGGAAGCCTCTCAGGAAATCCTGAAAAGAAGTTTCTTCCCAGATCTGGCGGAAGAAGGGTCACGAAGTTGTTCACACCAGGATCACAGGCTTACGACTGGGTTCTGGTTGTTTGCTCATGGTCGTTCAATTTTGGATCGAACAAGGGCTACTTGCCATCGCAGCTCTTCAACTTGGATGGCTCTGCCTATGGCAAGAAGGCGTGTTTGGTGGGATGGCTTGAAACCTCGGAACGCTTGGTGGTTATATAATGTCCAATTCTTTCCAAATAGGAACCTTCCAAACATTCAAGAGGCCGTGTGGAGGGGGAAAACATGCATTCATGATATCCACCTGGATTTTGCCCAACTTTTCCACTTCAACACCAGGACCAATTGAAAGAGCTGCTCAACAAGATGCACCAGAAGGCTGGCTTTGGGCACTTCCTTCCCCTCAAACGCTTATATAGGTCAAATGAATCTCCTTGAGTAACGCATCGCTCAACAGACAGATGTTTTCCCGCCCGATTGAGTCACACACTCTGAAGAGTTCATCTGAGTTCAAGAGTGCCATGCTTTTCCCGCTCAAGAGCTTGCTGACCATCCATGAAGAGTTCAGGTTGGTCAGTACCAGAATCCCCTTTTTTTGGCTCTTGCTACTAGTAGCGATGCCCTTGTTACTGTTACTAGTATCTTCCGTACCATCTGAAGCTTTGGAGTCTTCTCCCCTTCAGGGCTTGCGGGGCATCGCAGATATTGTCATCAACCACCGTTGTGGCGACCAGCAGGCAGGCAGAAGATGGGGGGTTCTTTTCTCATTGAGGCCTTGTTGGACGAGTTTGGATGTCAAACACAAGGATGTGGGTGTGGGATGGTGTGGGTGCTTCCGTTTGAAGAAACTCTGCACCACTGATTCGAAGGGGTCTCCGAATCCCAGTTTAAGTTTCAGTTCTTAAAAGCTTTGGAGAAGCCAACACTGCCAGACCCGCGCCAGGATGAGCATGGCCGGTGGAATGTCTTCACCAACACTGGCATCGAGAGCCGGAAGAGCTTTGCAGGTGTCATGGATTGGCAAGGCGAGAAAGGTTACGGCTATCGCTAGTAGGTTGGAGGCCATTACTACTAGTAGCAAGGACGCTACTAGTAGCTATTTGCTACTAGTAGTAGTGAGTAGCGATGGCCTCCACAAAATAGTGTCCAACCCGGGGGTGCTGCGGAGCTTCGCAGGCTGGGCCATCACCTTGGGCGACAAGTTCTCGGATGGAACCGGAGAGCGGGGCCCTGGGCAGCCCCTTGGCCAACGCGTCGCGCCTCGATACCGGTGTTGGTTCCGTTGAAGGTTGAGCCCCACTGAAGCCTTTTTTGTTTTTTTGTCGCTTTGTGGACATTTCCGGCTACAGATTTGGGTTGACGGGCGGGTCCAAATTTCCAAGCATAGACTGGAACCACACTGGAAACCCTCACCACTGTGTCGATCAAGAGCATCTCGTAAGTTGGGCTGATGACATTCTTTTCAACTTGACTTGACTGTATGAGGTACGACGACAAGTTTGATGCGGCGCCGGACATCGACCACGGCAACAAGAAGGTATCTCAGACTTGTACTTGCTGCGGGATCGGCGGTTATAGGCTATTTTTTGGTTTACAGCACTGCTGATTTTGATGTTTCTATTGAACCTCTACCCTGAACCAGTTCAGTACTACTGTAGCCTATATGTTTCTACTGGAGCCTATTATTAGGTTCAGTAGTTTTGATGTTTCTTGAACCCCTACCCTGGATTTAACAGACCTAGAGGCTGACAGCATCTCTGCCCCGCTTCGCTGCTTTTTCTTCCAAACTGTCTTGCAACTGTTTGGACAAGCTCGTGTCCCTAATCACAGCACAAGCCATTTGTTGCTGATGAATCTCTGTGTGGGTGCATCAAGTTCGATTGGATCCATCCGCCTGAGTCAGATTCGCAGGTGCAGCAGAGCATTTCCGTTTGGCTGCGCTGGTTACGTTTGGATGTGGGTTTCGATGGATGGCGCTTCGACTTCGTCAAAGGCCCTGTCGACTTGCTGTCCATTCCAGCTGCCTTTTAGGTTTTCGATCTGTTTCTCTTTAGTTTGTCCGAGCTCTTCAAGAGCTGGTGGTGGTCAGTTCCAGTTCTAGCATGGCCAACGACTTGGCAAAATCGATGGTGGATTGAAGTGGGAGTGAAAGGAAGTCAGCACTTCCTGCTTTCCAGAATCTAACAACCAGCTTTACCTGACCCTTCACGTCCTCTTTGTGTGCTATGCTGCTGGTGATCCATGGGGTGCTTTTTCTTCTGTTGCTGCGGGATGGTCCATGTCCCGATGTGGAGGCTATGGCGCGGAGTACGTGGGGCTCTACTGCAAGAAGAGCCTGCCTTCCTGGGCAGTTGGTGAACTCTGGCTGGACATGAGGCATTAATACAGGGCTTTGCGCAGAGGAGGGTGTTGAGCATGGGAGGGACACCGGAATATGTTGCTCACAGTGCTGGACTCATTTGACTGACCAAAAATGCCTTGAAAAGCTTATCCTGAGTAAGAGAGAACGGGAAAATAAGAGGCTACTTGTGAAAATGCTATCCAGAATCACTATTGACTATGATCTCTTTGGAACTCGCACATAACAAGTTCTACTTCTGCTTTATTGCATGCAAGGCCACCACTCCTCAAGCAACTTGACCAGTCGGGCACGTGGCACAACGCTGACATTTTTTGTGGTCAGGTACGATGAGAATGGTCTTTGCTATGATCAGAATGAACACAGGCAAATGGATCATGGAAAGAATTGGGAGAACTTTGAGGTGATGTTCTGGTCCGCCAGTCCTCATGTATATTTTCTTTTCAATCTTGTCAGTGATGAAGTTTCTTGAGCACGTGGGCATTGCTTTTATATTTCCTTCGTGATCCACTGGATATCCACCCAAAAGCGAGGCAAAACACCATTAACTGGATCAACGCCACGGACAAAGAGTACCTTGGCCACGGAGTTCCGAGCCGAGCTTCGGTGGGCTGCTGTCCTTGGGCGTCAAAAATCAAGAGCTATGAAATTGGACTCGAGGTGAACACCCTGAATCCTCACTTGACCCAAGGAGCACGGCGTTTGACTTCACCACGAAAGGCATTTTGCAGGAGGGGAGTTGACTGTCAGAGTGGGAGGCCTGAGATCTCTCATAGCATGGCCAGGTCTGACCTTCCAAACCCTCCCAACCCCTGATTTTTGTTGGAGTGCCGGATGAAAAAATCGAACCGCTTCGCTGCGGTGGAAGTCTCGCTCTCCAGGAGGCATGTCGGAATCGCCAATATTGGCGCCTGAAAGACCAAGATGGGAAGCCACCAGGCTGGGTCACCTCGGGTCAAACCAGCTGCCTCTACAGCGAATGACCAGCGAAAGGGTCCCAAACAAGCAGCCAGATGACGAACACATCCGTTTCGAAGACGGAACGCCTGGTGGAGTGTCCTACGGTTCATTTTCGGTCCTTTCAGGCATTGGGTGAATGGAGGATAAGAGCCTCCATGTGGGGCTTTCTTTCAGAACTCCTCCCCAAGCACCTGCCCCAAAACGACCGACCACAAGTGGTCGACGGCATTGTTTTTGTTATTTTTAATGCGAGTAGGGGGAAGACTCAGGAACTTCTCTGAAGAACTGCCCGTGTCTCTTGCTCGACAAGCCTAGCAGCTTTTTGCACCCGCCAGACAGCTTCAGTGCAGGACTTTTGGGTTGGATGCCCAGCCATGCCGTGACCTTCTTGGACAACCACGACACTGGTAGTACCCAAGCCCATTGGCCTGGGAGGCCCAGTGCGACCGAGGCGCAAAAATGGCGCAATGATTTTGCTCTCGGGAAGGTGGAGATCAATAGTTGGCTGAAGAACAAGGCTCAAACAGCCAAAGCCTGGCACTGCAACACCAACATGAGGGGAGATGTCCTACACGAACGGTGGGATCTCTCATCTAAGACCAAGGCCTTTCCCTGGCGACAAAGGTTTTGGTGGGCTACGCTTACATCCTCACACATCCAGGTGGGGCGCCCGTGACCAGAAAGAAAGCACAAACTCTTTCAATTTCAAGCTCTGGAAGAAGACATGCATGCATGAGCCGAATTTAGTCATTGTATACATTCCAATAGATTCATCGTTTGATGCACCCTGAACACAGGTTTGGCCAGAACAAGCAGCACGATGTACCATGCAGCATGCATTCGTCAATGGCAGAATTATATCGTATGATACCATATTATACCAATCAGATAAAGGGATGGTGGTTAACTTTGCTTTTCTCCTAAAGGACGAGACATATTCGTTAATTGCTATGAATCCTTGGAAGACGAATTTGAGCCTTGCAGCGCCGGGTTGTCTTCCAAGGGCCGCCCCCTTTTCCGGGAGAACGACCCATCGTTCGCGACCGAACGACCGGTGCTTCCTGCCGCTTTGGGACGCGGACCGTCTCCAGGAATTCCATGTGTCTTCTGGGATCACGTGTGCGACTGGGGCGAAGACACCCGCTTGCGCATCCAAGCCTTGATCAAGCTTCGGGAAAGGGCCAAGCTGCAGGCGCTGAATCGCCCGGAGAGTGGGCAAACGGAGCGGTTCAGAAAGATGACGCAAGAATGGTCTGAAAGCCCAAATGGAGGTATGTCCGAGGTTTGCTGCGGTGTGCTTCGTATTTTGGAGATCAAATGTGTGCATAACCATATGCAAAAAAGCATCGCTCCATTCGGTGCGAAGGCGTGGCAGTGCCAAATCTGAGCGTTTTTGTTCACTTTGTCGTACCCGCACCTTGGGTCTGGAAGTAAAGAAGATACACGTGCAGCACGGTGTAGGATACGTGTTTAAACCGTACCTGAACGTTCAGGTTTCTTCCCGTGAAAAGAGCGGGGTGTTGGGACGTAGAATGAATGTGGGAGACAGCTTCGCAGGTGGACGCCAGGGTAAACATTCTTTGTGCAGATGCTGAACTCTACATTGCAGAGTGCCTGGTCTAATCATAGTCTTGGGCCGATTTGTGAACAATTAATATGTACAGTACTTGATATGACCATATGGCAGATTTGTGAACAACTGGGAGAGTAACTGTAACCCTTTACACTGTAACTTTACAGTATGATTTACAACTTCTCAAGTCTCAAGTCACAACTTTCTTACTGCCGGTGTCAATGTTACAGAGTGATGTTTCCCAACTTTCGAGATGGTCCAGCCATTCTGAACGATTTCCTTGATGTCACTTTGTGGGGCAACGACTCAGAATCAACATACTGAGTGTTTGGTTTGACTCTGGAATCGTACGTGTAGTGCAAGTTTCTTCTGATTAATCAAGTTAGGTCTTATTCATGCTTATTGACTCAAGTGGATACAGCACAGAACATTTCAATAGCCAGTAGGAATACTATATACATCATGGTACATATTCTAATATACACACAAAACTGAACCTTTGGGATTGTCAATTGTCCTATATTCTACCTACTTGAGAATGACTACGACCTCGAACCTGAGAGGATTCCTGTGATTTGACGTGGAGATGCTCCCCAGGATCGGCGAGCCGCCGGCGCTGCGGGTGGCCTTGGGTCCCCGGCATAGCGAAGTGACCAGCGAGTGGCGGCAAGGAGCGTCTGGCAACGAGTACCGGGTGTGGATCAGCCGCCTGGGCAGCACTGAGCACGTGGTGTCCCAGGCTTTGTCCTGGGGACCAAACGCTGGGATTTCTATCCGAATCTGCAGGTTGGGAAAGCTCGAGGGACCCGTACCCCGAGGTATGCGATGTTTTGGGAGCCACAGCCACTTCTAAGATCTTCCAAAGCCACTTCCATGGACGGGTGGTCTTGGAGGTGTTGTGAGGTGTTTAGGTGCGGGAGGCACCCGCTGGCAGGGCGGGCGCGGGAGCTTTCACTGAAGCAGAGTTTGGTGCGTGTTGGCTTGCTCTTTCAGAATCACGTGAGTGATTCAGAATCACATGCCTGACTTGAAGGAGGAACGATTGCAGTATTTGCTCAGGCTTTTGGGTATTGCATTCATCAGGTACGGTGTTTGTTTCTGTGACGGGGGACAGGTTCCACCAGAAACAACAGATCAGACTGGTTGCCAAAATAGAAGCATCCAAACCTGGTTAAATCATACTTTTTCTGAAATCTATTTGGTGGTTCAACCCTGCCTTGTGCCCTATGCAGGCCATTTGCCCTTCGCTTCCGCCTAGTCATGTCGGTTGAGGAACCAGGTTGGCCATGGCGTCCATTTCGTCTTCTCGTTCCACCGGACCTCCGCCCCTCTCGTCCGCTCTCCGAGACAAAAGCATTGACGTGGAGACCTGAGCCGGGGCCCAGGAGAGGCGTGTGCAGCCGTCGGTGGTCTTGGGGACGGGGGCCAAACATGCACCAGTCACCAGAGATCAATAAGTGTGTGCACAGATTCTAGGCATGCCTGATTCTAGGGAAGACCAAGATAACATAGTGGATCGATGAACGACACCACGTCTTCAGAGGCCTGTGTCACCTGGAAAAACATGCGTCGAGTCACGAAAACACGAAGCACAGCGACTCAGGTCGCTCCTGCGGTGCTTGGGACTCAGGTCCAGGAAGGTGAAGCCACGGGGCTATTTTTCCGACCGCCCCCGTGGTGAACCACTCTTTCTCCTCGGTGGGGGAGGATGGCGTGGCTCTTTGGAGTGGAGATCCGTGCGGTTCGGGTTCACGAGAGAAAGAGGAAGAGACTAGAAAGAATAGAAAGATATAGAAAGCAACTAGTAACTAGTAGCTTCTTGTTCCTAGTAGCGATGGCCTCCACCCTAGTAGCTTCTTGTTCCTAGGGGCTCCGATGGAGACCAAAGCCATTGGATCGGTGCGTCAGTCATGACTATATAGGTGGTTCATTCGGATGGGGTTGAACTGCTCAGGCATATGGCTGATTATTGTTGTAGAGTGCGATTGTTGTCATAATGATGACGAGAATCCCTGGGCTTTTGGTCTTTCATTTTACACAACTCATAGTCATATCGGTGATTCTTATTTGTGCTCGCAGCTCACTCACAGCTCTTTTGATGGGTTTACGATGCACTTTTCCTTTTGGGATCTCCCATACCTATCTTGCCAGCCACGCCGTGAATGGAGTAGCAAAGGCTACAGGCATCCCTTTTTAAGGCCCTCTTTGGGCTCAGATTTCACACTCACTTGTGACAGCTGCAAGCATCCACAATTGTTTAAGATCTGAAGTCGCATCGGCTTCACCCGCCAAGAAACATGCCCGCGCAGCGCCGCAGCGGTCCTGCCTTCACTTCTCATTCGAACATCAACAAACAACAACACTTGTGGATTTCACTCCAATTCAGAAGCCAGGTAATCTGTAGCTTGACTCCCACGTTTGTTGTGGGGCCACACGCAACCGGGATCCGCGAAAATCCGCCAGATCGAGCAGTTGAGCCTGGAGGAGTGCTGTGACTTTGTGTGGAGCCTCACGACACATGGGCCGGTGGCGCTGTGTTGCGCCCCAGCCAGGGCTGGTTGCGCCGGCTTGGGGAGGGAACCTGCAGTCAGGGGCGGAACAGAAGGCCCTAAGGGGAGGGGTCGGAGGAAAGATTTCTGGATTCTGGTCTCCCCAACAGTTCGTTCCATGGAATCGAACTGGAGTCTTCCAACATTATTGTATGCCAGCCAGTGAGAGGATGGGCTTTGTCAAGCCCAGGCCCGAGGGGAAACTTCCTCGAACCCATCCTTTATTGACCAGTTGTTCTCATGGTGAGCATGGAGCAACAACCTTGGTGATCTACTTTGTTTGAGCCCTTCATCGCCAGGTGTTTAACAAGGCCGTTCTTGTGATTCACATGCTCATTGACTTCAAAAGACAATGACTCCAAGAGAAAGACCCCAAATCTGCCACAGATTCTACTGTCTTCATCTTTTTCCACCAAAAAACGTGTGTTTGAATGGCCAGTGCTGGGTCTTTTGACCCGTTTTGGGAGCGGTCGCCCAACATCGCTAAGACCACGTCTAGGTGGCCCAGCTGCAACTGCCCGCAGAGCTTGGGCCAAAGCTCTATGCTGAGCCGCGCTCCCAGTTTGGTTGGACCACTGCGGTGTGTGGGACCATGTTTGTGGGTTCTTGACTTGATGGCAAAGGTCCAATCCTTGCCCCCCCCGCCACCCCCCAAGCGCAAGCTTTCACCCCAAGATGGAGAACGGACGTGGGGCCGAGGCTGGAAGCAGAGAATGGCTTGCTCGCAGAGGAATGGGATGTCATGTGCTGACCGTTTTTGGGTGAGAATGGGCATGGTGGCGGGAGCAAGCATCCGGACACAGTTCTGGTCGATCAAAAAGGATCTCAATTTGCTATTCCGTGTTTGTTTTGCACCTTTCTGAAGCTACCTTGCTTTCCTGTGCCAGCATAACCATTTGGCCAATGTCCAAGCTACAGAACTACCACGCCATACTTGGCCTCGTCGTTAAATGGACACGACCAACGAAGCAAGTGTCTTTTTATGTTCTGGCGAAGCGGTTGGAATTCCAGTAGGGGAACCTCCCAACCCTGTTTTTGATCTTCCTCGACGTCTTTGGGGGGTCTTCTAAATCCCCAGCATTTTTGTGTCGAACCACTCTCCGCGGTGTGTAGGGTGAAGCCAACTCTCCCGACGACCTGGAGTGGTTGGCCGGGGCCCAAGCGGTGAAACCGCTGGGACGGGATGGAATTGGACCCGAAACATGAAGAAGGGCTACAAGAGCATGATGGGGTCACAGGGAAGAGGGCTTTGTGAGTCAAGTGACACTTAGGGACGGTCTTGCCTTCGGAAACCTTTAGAACATGGCAGGGGCTGTCCAATGAGCACAAAGTCGCATTTCAGGCTCTTGTTTCCAGCTTCCTTCCCCAGCTTAAACAGCGCCTTGAATTTTTTCTTGGGTCGGAGGAGGAACCATGTAGTTGAGTTGGTTTCATGTTTGACACCGGACTCAACTTTCACATATGCAGAGCTTGCGCTCCAAAAGTCCCAGCCATCGAAGTACTTCTTGACACTTACCCCAGCCAGCTGTGCTTACTGGTCAACATATCATACTGTATCTATTTGCAGGTTGGAACATGCAGGAACCAATTCTCCATGACCCGTGCCACTCAGCGCGGCCGTGACCATATGCCGAAGCTCGCGCCGCTGAAGCCGCGAGGTGAGCCACTTCGGCCCGAAGGTCGACACTCGGTTCTTGCTCTACTGGCCACAGATGGTACCCGCCTTGAGGCGCCAGAAAAGACATCGTTTGCGAAAACGAACAGGAAGAAGCTGTGTGGGGTCTCGGAATTGAGGAAACGCATTGTGTCTCAGTGTCGCACTAACACACCGTTTTTCAGTGATTGTGATGTGTTTACGCCAGTATAACTGCAAGAATGACACGACATGTCCAAAATTGCCCCGTGTACTTGATTTAACATACTCGAGACATCCAATGTGGCAGTTTGATTGAGAACGTTTCAGGTCTGCAACCAAGCCCTAACTGTGCTTAACTTGAAGTAGAAGCACAGCATCTATTGATCTACTTCTGATCAAGCGCTTCCCTTGCAAACAGCCTGAGGAAAACGAGACAAGCAATCCAAACTTAGGAACACTACGAAACTTACAGAGCAGAAGCATGACCTAAATTCACAGGTTTTGGCACAATGATTGATTGGGTGCGCATCTGAATGATTTGGTCTTCATGAAGCCAAACCAATCAACACTTGGAGCATGAGGAAGGATGAGGAAGGTCAATAAAACACATTGCTTCAGATGCCATGTTTGCCCCATATTGCCTGAATTGAATCACAGCCTGTGAGCACTTTCAGAAATCGTGCGTTGTTTGGCTTTTCCCACAGTTACACGTGCAGGCGCTGTGTGGACTTTGGCTTCGAAGGCAGGCCAAAGATCTCGCCGAGTTTATGAAGAGCCCTGCAACCCTGAAAACCGTGGTTCTTGGGCGAATGAGCTGCCCAGAGACTGGGAGATTGCCAAGAGACTGGATTTTACGGACCCAAAGCAATAGTCCTTCCCTCCCATTGAGGACAGTTTTGTATCAACATGAAAGAGATGGTCATCCACCATCCGCTCATTTCTGAGGTCTTGACTCAGTATGAACCATGGGCTGATTGCATCTGATTGCAGAACTCGTTCCAGAAAGACGCTGTTGCTCGGATGTAGTTCGCAGAACAGAGTTTTTGAGACATCTCATCCATGTCACCACCGATTAGTAGTAACAAGAAGCTAGTAGTAACAAGTGCCACGCTAGTAGTAACAAGTGCCACGCTAGTAGTAACAAGAAGCTTGATATATATATATATAACACTCTCTCTCTCTCTCTTCCATCTGAAGATTCGACGGTGTGATTCCACCAGTAGGAGCAAGAAGCTACTAGGTGGAGGCCATAGCTTTTAGGTTGGAGGCCATTACTACTATAGGAACAAGAAGCTACTTAGGTGGTACATTAACGGCCAAACGGCTGAAACTTCGAACTGATTTGGATCGAAGTGACGCACACCCCAGGCGCCCATGGTGCAGCGTGGCGGCCCCAAAGACTGACGGTGTTCGGTGCAGTGAACAGGGCTTCATGCTTCAAAAAGGGAATCGCTGGGTGTGTGGCCATTGCTTCAGTTTTTGGCCTTAACTAGGGGGGAGAACACCTTTTCGATGAAGATAGACTTCAATCGAGGATGAAAACCATATTGGCTCTGGGTCAAAACCGGGGAAGCCTTGCGAAAGACCATCGAACATGAACAGACTTGACTCCTCCTCGTCGGGAGGGGTGAACCCCGGGGCCTCCGGTGCCGAACCGGGCTCGGTCGGGTGACCGCGACCGCCCTCCCGCTGTCCGGTCAAAACGGGTCGGTTGGACCAGCGAAACGAAACGATCCACCGATGAAGTCCATGTGGTGGATGGACCCAATTCCCGTGGTTCGACTCGACTCTGACCCACCTTTCTGGTCCTGAAGTGGCTATTGGTCTTGGTCAAAATGGTGCTTTTTGGTGCCTAGGTGAGCCACCAACTGGGAATTTGATGTTGGCTGGCTGGAAACATGGCATCCATTTGAAGGCTCTAGCGTTCTAGGGCCATCCCCACAACAAAGACATCTTTTTGGGGGCTTTCCGAAAGTGTTCAGCACACGGGATCCACAGCTGTGTGAGGAATGCTGTCAACAATGCCAACAATGCGGTCCAAAATCCAGTTGCTTGTAGATGGATGTAGCGTAATTTCTCGAGACTGAGAACCTCTATAAGAGAACCTCTATATAATCACTGGAGGAATTTGGAGGAATTCAACAGCATCTTGATTTCCAGTTGGAAACACACCTAAACCTAGACCTTCAGACTATCCCTGCCATGTCCTTTTCGCGATGCTAGCACCACTGCGCCAGCACTTCACCCGTGCCAGTTACCCACCCAGCATACCTGGTTGAGCGTCCTTCGCCATGACACCGGTGTTGGTGCTAGACCTCAGTGGCGGAGAGCTGCGCTTGGGATTGACTTCAGCCTTGAAGCCCTACTGTGAGACGAACTGTTGGGCTCGGTCTTGGCCCAAAGGCAGCGAATGCGCGGCTTCGCGAGCGGCGGGTTCGACTGGGCTTGTTCAAGTGGAGAGGGAAGATAAAGGGGGGCTGTTGGGCGACGTGTCTGAGGTTCTTTGCTACAAGGACAGCGGTAAGTTCAAAACGGGTCGCATGCCTGGTTCATTTGGTTGCATGGGTAGTGGAGCTTGGGATGACATGAAGTGACCAGGAACCTCCTTGGAATGCTTGGCAAGCTTTCGGGACTTCGCTGTCCAATGTGGTGCTGAGGCGAATAGGATTTTTCGCGTAGGCCAGTGTGGGAGACATTGATGTTGATCAAGTTCTTGTCTGTGTAGGGTGAGGAACTGTGGCGTGGCGAAAGACGAGTGATGCCCACGAACCTCAGGTGGCCAGTGGGCCTTTGGCCGGGAGGTTTCAGAGCATTTCTCCTACCGGATCTTCCGCCCCACGCGGCGGGGCCTCCTATTGGACCTGGCGCAACAGCGGCAGATTCTGCTGCGCGTGCTCCAGCGCGCACAGCTGGAGCGCAAGGCCGCAGAGATGGCGGTGCTGGCGGTGCTGGCGCCCTTGACGCCGGATGCTTGGACAGCGGAAAGGGGGTATGGTTCATTGGAGAAGGGATGGGCTACTGGCTGCGAACATGTGGTTCAATCCCAGGGTCCCCGATGACAGTTGTTTTGCACTTGTCCCACTCAGCTTAGAGCACACTCTCACATTCCATAAGGAAGTGGTCGTGCAAGAGGTGGTGGTGATGTTGGAGGGCTTGGGTTTCTTGGAGTGCACCTGCATCGAATCCAGCTGCGTGGCCCTCAAGAGTTTGGGCCTGGGCCAGGCTGGCGTGGGGGTGAAATCTTCTAGTTCCGCTTGGCGATCTTTTGGGTGGCATTTCTTTTCTTATAGGATTGTATTGTATAACGGTTCGATGTTCACTCCCAACGGTTCCATGTTCCCCCTCCACTTTGCTCCGACTGTTCCTCATCCTTCCCGGACCTGACGGAGCTGGAGGCGCTGAGGAGCTCGAGGCACCCGTCGCCCTGCTGCACGGTGCTCCAGCTGGGCTTCTCCGGGCTCTTTGCTCAGCCCACCATCGAGGGCAAGGCCATCGGCTCGGCAGGGCGCCGCAGCCCCGTGGGAGGTGGGAAAGAACGCATTTGGAGTGGAAGCAGTGGGACATGGCATTGTGTGATTGGAGTCTAAGTTGATTCAAATCGTCCCATTTGTTCAGTTTCCTCTTCCTCCCAATCGTCTCCTGCCTGTCCCCCCCCCCAACACCTTTGTGGTTGAGGTCGGGTTCTGACCAACTTGCTCCTGGAGACCCTGAAGTTGCGACACTTCGATCTCCGCCATGCGTGGTTGGTGGTCCAGGACATCTTGGAAGCCACCTGCTATGTGCCGATGGAGAGCGACGAAGCCAAGAGGGAGCCCTCAGCCGTCACCTACGTGCTGCCGGATCTTCGCAGAGGATCTCGAGGCTTTGTGGCAGCTGCGAAGGAGGAGAAAGGAGTGGAGGAGAAGAAAGAGAAGGAAGAAAAGGAGGACATGGGATTCAACGGGATCGCAGATGGGATATGATTGGATGTTTTTCTTCCGACGCGGTTTGGACTCACAAACTCGTGGGAATCAGCGCGTATCGTTTTACCCTTTTTGTGAAGTCCCTGGGACCGGCAACTTCAAGAGGAGGCACAGAAGCTGATCTTGGGCTTGGAACGGCTGATGCCAGAGGCCTTCGGGTTCAGAAGAAAGACCCGTTTATGGTTTCAAGCAAATTTGTAGAATTGTAGAAGGAGTCGCTATCAACCACCCCTACTGGGTTTCCGCTACACGTGTCAGGCGCTCTTCCGTCCACAAGACTACGGCATCCCTTGTGCGGGCGTGGCTGGGCCGAAAAGAGGTGTCCAATTGTCGAGCCATACGAGGATTGCGTCCTTGCTCCTAGTAGCGATGCCCTTTGCTCCCTAGTAGCTTCTTGTTCCTAGTAGTAGGCCAGGAGCTGCTAGTAGCGTCCTTGGAAACAAAGACCAAATGGGATGCCTCTTCGATGCTGCGAGCAACTCCTTCGCTGTCGAAGGCCAAAGACCAGGTATACCGAAGGGTTGGTATACCGAACCGAAAAATCTCCGGTTCCCAAACCCCGAACGAAACCTGCAGCTGGAGGAGCTGTGAAACCAACCACCTTCCCTTTCCGGGGGGCTTCAAGCTCGGGAGTGCGAGGTGACCGAGCTGGTGGTGTCCGCCGTGCGGGCGGTGCCGGAGGAGCTGTGGCGACCGCACCTGGGCCGCGTGGTGCTCTGCGGCGGCTTGGCGCGCCTGGAGGGTCTTCTTCCGCGGCTGCAGAGAGAGCTGCGGAAGGAACTGCCGGAGGAGTGGCCAGTGGAGCTGCTGCAGGAGGAGGAGCCTGAGTGGTCCGTGTGGCGAGGTGTGGTGGTTTCGGTGTGGGGGAATTGGGTCGAAAGAATGCAACCGGATTTGGAGGGATTGAAGGACATCAAGTTGTTCAATGACAGGCTGACATTTCACCGGAACTTGGGACCATGTAGCAAATGCAGTCTGGCGGGTTTCGTTCTTAGCCGCATGTCCTTGCCAGGTGCTGTCCAGCATGCCTTGCATGCGGAAGGCCTGTGGAGCAACGAAGGCTCTGGGGAGATCGCCTCGGCGCCAGCCGAGGAGATCGTCTCCAGCCCAGACGCGCCAGTGCCCAAGCCGAAAGCAGATGCGCCAGTGCCCGGGCCGAAAGCTGCAGCAGGCCCCACATTGACCAGAGCGAGGACCAAGCGACCTCAACATGGAGCACTGCCGGTGCCAGGTGTGAAGATGTGCGAAGTGAGAATGGCAGGTCTGGTGACGGGTGGTTGGTCTATCGAATCTCTTCAGAAGCTTAAAATGGTCCCGGTCTGGATGGTGTTTGGGAAAAGATCGACTCTCGGCCCCCCATCCTGCCGGATCAGGCTCCATGTGGCACCACTTCACAGCAAAAGGTCGAATGGTGATGTTCCAAATCGTTCCAAGATGTCCGAACAATGCCAGTCCAGCGACGCGCCTAGGGTTTCTTTTCCAATGGGGTCGCCGACGTCGGCACGGCCGCACGGCCTCGCCAACTCCCGACTCGACTCGCCGAGTGCGGTGTCGACGTCGGGATCGGGAGCACGGCAGGTGCGGAAGACCTGGACGTGCCGCGCAAGCGCGGGAAGCGTGCAGCGGGGAAGAAAGAGGGCGGAGATCATTGTGGAGGGGGGTGGTGGCCATCGGCGGTGCTCCGAGGGGTGCCCCGAGGTCGGCGGAGTCTGGGTGTTTCTTTGGATGTGTCCCACGGGTGATGTCGGAGATTCTACCGATCAAGATTTCTTGGAATTTTCAGAAGTTTCTTGGTCCAGTCCACATGCAAATTCTAGACTCTAGACTCAAGGGATCACAACAACTGATTCGATTCTTCCCTGCTAATTTGTAGGTTTGACAACCCAGACGGATAGAGAAAAGGATACAGGACGAGCAATCATGTTTCACCGATGGTGGAGGATTTTGTCCATCAACAATCAACAATGCCCAAAAGTCTGAAGTCTCAAGGCAAATCCTCTGCCCTACCAAGGCCGCATCCTTCGCAGCCCTCGAAGCCGAAGAGGTCCGGGACTGGCTGAGCAGTAGCAAGCAGTTGCATGTGCCCTTTGTGTTGGCCATGGGATTTTTGGAGACCACATGACCCCCAGTCAAAGCCGTCTGTGCATTGAATCGATCCAGAATGAAAGAAGCAGAGGCCACAGACGCCCGGCTCCGCACGTGTTCTTCGTGAATCTCCGGTGCATGTCGGCTGCCCAGGAAGGACCCCGGAAAGGCTCCCAACGTTGCCAAGTCAATAACTAGCAATAGCTAGACGATTGATACTCATGGGGCAATTTGTAGAAGCGATCTATTTGGCTACAGCACATGAACTGAATTGGTCAGGTCTCCCATGTTGCTTCTTTTGGACTGGCATGGCTGACACCCGAATGCCTCTCACACGAATGCCGCATGCCGACTCCAAGCATTGCTTGGTTCCCTAGGCATCGGAGACGTTGACCTCTGCGATGGCTGAGGTGGGGTCATGGCCAAACATGCACCTGGCGTGAAAAACCAAAGGGGTATCCAAGAAATCCACAAACACCAGCAAAGACGCGGCTCGGTCTAAACTTCAGGATTTGCAGCTCCAAACGGCCTCCCCTGTGATAGGAGCTGCGGGAGACGGCTCCGGTGCCTCGTAGCGAATGGGGTCCATGGCTTAGGGAAACCACGGCAGAGGTAAAAGTCAGTTTCTTCACCAGTTCGTCCAGCTAAAAAAATCAGACTGAACCAGTCCTCAGATTTGGCAGTCTGAGCCAACTGAATTTTGGAGTGCTTTTGAGACTTGGAAAACATCACCGAGGACCGCCCGAGCGCTTTCCTGAGGCTTCGAGCGTCGCCATGGGCCAAAACATTCCGTGGCCACCGCCCGACGACCACCCAGCCGTTGGGGTCTGGGGGCCTTGGTTGGTCTGGATGGTTTGGATGGAGTGGGAGAATTTCCGGACCAGATTTGGGGCCTTTGAGGACTCTTGGAATGTTTTGGAGTTCTTTCTTGGAAGTTTTGCAACCTCTCCACTTGGCATCCAACAGGTCTTGAAGCTGGTTTCTCAGGCTTGAAACCAATGAAGTCAGCACTTTTCCTGGGAAGGACGCCGCCCAAGCGAGCTGCCTAGCCCGTGAATGAATGGTTTGTCCAAGAATACGATGATTTCCGATTTACGACGTGTTGCACCCCAAAGACCTCCACTGCTGACCGCCTTCTTTATACTTCTTGTTTGAGCCACACCGTTTGTTTCTTCAGGTGGACCTCTCCGACGAAGGGCAGCATGTGACACATGGCTTTCTGGCAGCCGCCCGTTTCGGCTCCCAATTTCAGTAGCATCCTGAGCGGAGTAGCATCGCTCGTCGCTTGGGACATAATGCAGCTGCCATGCTTGGTGCCTTGCCTGAAATCCATAGCCCACACATGCTTGCTTTGCAATCTTGGTCCATATTTTCCCTAGCTCTGGAGGCCATTGAAAGGGGCCGTTCAATGACTCAATGACCCCAACATAGCTAGAAACAGGTGTTGGTTTGCTCTGAAACCAAACAACTTTGCGATACCTTTCGCACCATTCCAGCTCCTTTGCTTCAAAGGATCTTCTGTCCTCGGGCCTCAACTTGAAATACGCATGGTGCACACCGCACACCATTCTTCAAGCAGGATGGACTGAGGGCCTAGCAGCCTAGCATCGCATTTCGTAGCTGTAAAGTCTGCGATTCCATTTCTATGAACTCGGGGCCTTGGGCCTTTAAAGGCTTCCAGTAGCAAGAAGCTATCAGGGGCTCCTGGCCTTACTACTAAAAACAAGGACGCTACGATCGGCGGCTCCTCGAGCGCCTCGCCCCAGGTTCGATTCTTCGTGGTGCTCCTCGGCTCTGCCTGGGCCGCGAAGTTGGCCGCCGCACCGGGTCGCCTGCAGCAGGTGCGGCGCAGCGGCGAAAAGGGCGAGTGGAGCCCTCTCCAGAGATCTTCTCAAATCATCCACGGTGGACAGTGGACAATATATGTATGTATACATATGATTTTTGTTTTAAAGATCCATATTAGACTATACAAGAACAATTCAAGGAACTCAAAAGAACTGTGGATGGTCGGAACAACAAAAGCATAAGGCTACTCACCAGTCTAGGAGTAGTCCATTGGTATCACCTGTCCTAAACCTGTAGGGAACAGCTCGGTTTCAGGACCGTTGTTGATACGTCCATGAGGCGAAAGCAGTCAAATATCCACAAGTCTCAAACAAAACCCTTGAGAACCTTCTAAGAAAGGACACCATCCCAGATTGAGAGCGACACCATCATCGATCCCATCACTGGCAGGACACCATTGTGAACCTGCTGGCCTCTTCTGCGGGGCACGGAACCGCTAAGAGCAAGGCTTCAGAGATGGAAGCGATGGTGGCTGAGCGGAAGAAAAACCATGTGTTTCTCTCAAATAGGCATCCGGAGTCCACGAGTCGTGCTCTTTTTACGACTCTGGAGCTTTTCTCTTGGAATCCGTCTTTTGGTGTACCTCCTTTTCAGGGCTTTTTGTGATCCTTCAAAGAGCATATACAATTATACAATGCCTCTACAATTATACAATGCCTTATTTACAATGCTGGATCAAGAGATTCTGATTGCCTCTATAAAATACATATTATATATATACACACATACACACACTATATTCGGACTTCTTTCCTCATGGACTCATGATGAATGACATGGTTGGGCACGCACAACTTGCTCTTGTTGTGATTTATCCGGTTGGCAAAAGTCTCATCACCGACCACTTTGGATGTTTTAAGCACGGCTTCACGGCTTGAGGTGCTGATGCTGGCACAACAGGCCAAGCTCGCTAGGACCAGCTCCAATAAGGCGGGCTGCGGTGGCCACAACTGAGTGTGGCTTGATTTGATTGGATCATTCTTCTCTCCAAATTGGTCGATCCATAATTCTCTCGGGTGAGGGCATGGTGCACCAAAGAACCTCTTGAACAAACTGAGTCGGACCTTTTCGTGGGTCTCTTGTTTGGCACAAAGAAATCACGCTGTGGTCGGAGGGTCGAGTCTGTCAGGCCGAGGGGAACATCACAGAGTTTGTTGGGATGATCAAGAAGGCATGGCCCGGCGTCGGGCTGAAAGCCTGTGATCGAACAAGCAAGTGGGAAGAGATGAGCAAGTGGGATGAGCAAAGCGTTGTTTCGAAAGAAGGGAATGAGGAAAGACGAGAAGTGTCCAGGTGTGAGACAGTACTGTTGTCAGAGTTGATTTTGGTTTCAGCCCCTTGGCAGTGCGAGTTTTGCTTGGCCAGATGCCCTTCTTTGCTTTCAGGAACTGCACAAGATGACAGACAACATCCACGCAGCAGTGAAGACCGTGGACGAGGGCTGCAAGGCTCAGAGCTTCGAGGACAAACGGCGAAAGGAACAGGTCATCTCAGCTCGATCTTGTTTGGGCTAGAAGCAGGAAGAACTTGCCTTTCTTCTTGTTTGTGTAGGAAGGCACAGTTCTTCTCTCACTGGGACACATACACACACATACACTCACACAGCTGGCCTCATGTGCTCGACCGCATGGATGTTCCTTCTGCCGGATGGATGTTCAAAGCGTCGCGTCTTCGACTCGAGGCCTCCTTCTCCAATCTCTCTGCTGGCTGTCCGGTCTACGGCAGCAACACCACCTTTCTCCCCTCAGGCGACCGGTCGTCACCGGGCGTTGGTGTATCGGTGACCGAGTCACCTTGGTGTCGGGTGTTGGATGGTGAGTTGGCATGGTTGACGGACGATGGACCAGAGAGAGGATGTTCAAATGTTCATGCAGAAATGCGGCCCAAGTTGTTGATGAAGGGCTTCCTGGTGGTACGTCATGAGTTGGGCATGTTCTTAGTATAATGTTGGCACATGTTGGCACTAATGGAAGAAGACAACGAAAAAGACACACACACACATGCTCTCTCCGTCCTGGGTCTCGTGTGGGGGGATTCTTTTGGGTCGAAATCGAACGGGTCTTGCGACCGAACGCTGCGCCGGTGCGAGGCTTCAATGGGGACTTCACGCCCTTGCGAGAGGCGGGACGTCGGTCGGTCGGAGGCCTCTCGGTGCCTCTTGGGAGTCGTGGGGAGATCTGCAAGATTCAATTGGGATGGAGGCCATCGCTAACTCTTGGGTATCGTGCTCATTCTCATGGACGCCATCTGCAGAAGATTGGTTTGAGACACTGAAATGGACATGGACCTTTTGGATCTTTACATGGTACCCCACGGTTGTGCCATGTGGACGAAGGATTCACCACTCGCGCCAGGCGCACTCGAGCTGCCGCTCGCAGATCAGCTCTCGAAAACAGGTGGGGCTTTTGCGTGAGTCCAGCGGCAATCCAAAGATTCGGACGGTCTCAGCAAAGCAGAAAAGAGGATCAATAAGCTGTGCCAATCATGGCCAATTTGAAAAACACATGGAAATTCCCATTCTTGAGCCGTACCTCTCCCAGAAGAGGGTGGTTTGGCTTGCAACAAAGTGTACGCAGGACCTTTTGCTGAAACCCATATGTTGGTCCGGGTAGAGTGTTGCAAGCTCCAAAGTCAAGGCGGTGTTGTGTCCGATTTCTTGGCGGTTTTGGGGTCTCCCCGCTGTTGAGACGGTCCATGCCTGGTGGCGATACGGTTGAGACGGAGGATGGAGTTGTATGTGTATGAGCCCCAGATCGCCTGGCACTTCTTTCTGCAGCTTAAGCAGGGCCCCTTCCAGTGGTTTCGATGATAGACCATTTGCTCTCCTCCAATGCCGGGAGTTGGCATATGAGCCCATTCTTGTGATTGTACTGAGTACTGTAGGTAATTATATTTTGGCTTTGCGGTCTTCGAGTTTAGTATGTTATGGTCCCGAATCATGTTGACCTCCTGCAAGTGGAGACAATTTTGGAATGCAGAATGTCTGGACTTGCCAGGAAATGGAGAGCTGCAAGTCCAGCCGGGAAAGCTTGATTTTGCAGGAGCACACCCTCACTACTCAGTTCCGGAGCCACTTGGTGCGAACCAGGACGAACTGCGAACCAGCACCTCCCAACGGATGGTTATTGGTTGGCAGGGTCTATAAACCACTCCAACTGGGTGTTGCTTGGAGTTTGACCCGGTAGCTTCCAGCCGGACCATTTTGGAGAAAGCCAGTGACCGGGGCTTTTCTTCGCGTGGCGAGACACCGTGGGGAGAGACCGTTGATGAGGCATCAACGTCTTCGAGAGTCCGGAGGAGTGTACCGTGAAGGGCACCGACGTCTTGGGTGTCCTGGCACACGCCGGCGCACGTAGCGGCGCACGTCGGTTCCTGTTTCTTATTTTTTTTCTTTCACAGGAGGCATGGCGTTCAGGTACGCCCGAGGCATTTTTTTCATCCTGACCTTTTTGGATCTTTTTGGTTGTAGAGGTAGCCAGGTAGTTAGTGTAGATGGAGATATTTATTGGACCTAGGTGTTCCACTCCGGATGGCTTTCGGACTCGCTTGGTTCCATCGCCAGCGTTTGGTCAGGTTACCTGGCCTCCATGCGAGACCACTTCGACGGAAAAAAGGCGCCTGAGACCGGTCTGGTCTCGTCCTCCCCGGTGTGGCGCGGTAGCGGGTCTGGTCTCTCAACGGTCAGTGGTTGGGGTCCGCCCCAGGGCCATGGATGGCCGTATACGCTGCCTTTTGCGATTGGATGGTTGATTAAGGGTGAGGGGATACCCCTGAGTGAACCACCAATGGTACCAAAGCCACCCCTCAATTGTTCCCTCACTTCAGGACATCATTGCTGCTTCCGTGTCACACAAACAACACGATTCGTGTCGTTTCTCCATGAGGATTGACCGACTCGTCTCGGTAGGTCTGAGGAACCCTTCCCGCCCTTCGGCACCACATCTCCGAAGAAAAGCTGGTGACACTCGGTTGGTTCAAACACGATCCTTGCTTTTCTGAAAAGATTGAGCTCGAGAGAGGATCACCTCATTTTTCACAGTAAACTTGTAGCATTTATTGTCTTATAGTTAGTGGCGCAAGATCTCCTTTTGCACATCATCCTCACTAATCTTCTGCAGTGCGCGTGCTTCCATCGAAACCATGCGCAGACCATTTGGTGGAGCACCTATTACAAGCTGGAGAACATCACTAACAATATCACCAAGTGGAACTGCACTGAAAAGGCTCGGGGCAGATTTGGAAGAATTGGTGTCCAGGCATTGAAAGACTAGTCTGCCAGGGGAATCAGTGATTCCAAATAACAATACCCGATGTCCCTTAAAACAGAACGACCCATTAGTAATTCATTCCTACTGCTGGACTGTGACAAAGCACCTTGGTTGGTACATAATTTTTTGCTGCGATGGATAAGGACAGTAATAGACCCCTTTCAGCAAACAAACACACTTTGATCAAGATGAACGACAGCAAGGGCAAGATGGTTGGAGGGCGTCCATTCCAGGTTCAACAAGTCCTCATAAGTTGTCCTATTTCATTTAACAACAAGCAACCTGTGGGGAAACCGGGGAAACCTTCCATCAAAAGCCTCTTTGCCTGTGCTTTCTCGCCCGATCGTCGCCAGGAACTGGCCTACTTTGAGAAGCTCACCGAGTGCCAGGAGAAGCAGTTGGCGCTTGAAGAGACGGCTTGCATGCTCCATGATAGGCAGGTTTGCCCGGGCGGGTTCGGTTTGCCGTTCTTTCGGCTGGGCTGAGCGGCAGAAGGGAGGGGGTTTCCTCACGGTGGTATGGGAGGGGGGCAGCCCAAGAGAGGTGCGAAGGTTGATGCTTTCAGGGAACAGAAACCGGGGTGATGCACACAGAAGGGTTGGGAAGATTGGACAGGGGCAGAGACAGATCTCAAGTGAGATGAAGCGAGCTAGAATGTGTAGGGTAGGATAGAAGTCTGAAGGAGGCATAGTTGGAGGCTTGCCTACATAAATAGGATTTTGGCTGAAACCATGTGAGGAGCGAGTTTTGTTCTTGGGCCTACGCCAAGAAGACGTGAAGGCCAATCAATGGGAAATCAGATCAGTGGTGGAACTCCAGCTCCAGAGAAATGGTGCATGAAATTCTCTTCCCGATGTACGTGCTGAAGGTTTCGGATTTCTGCAGATGAATGGCCACCCACAAGCACACTCTTTTCTGAAGGAGGATCTGCTACACGAGTGGAAGCCGGGCATGTTTGTCATCTTTGTCTCGCACCAGTGGCTCTCAAAAATGCATCCAGACCCCGACGGCCACCAGTGATCAGCGTTGCAGGGCCTCATGGACGGGTTGGCCATTGGGTTTTCTCGCCCTTCATCAAACGAGAATTTAGAGGCCTACATTTGGTCGGATTGGTTCGCCATTCCACAGATCACCTCCAGCTTGTCTGGCGTCAACGATGACTTGACCAAGTCTGAGGCAGCGGTAATGGATAAGGGTTCTTCATGGGGTAAAGAGGTGCAATCAATCCGTGGAGTTACTTTTTCATGGGGACACCGGATTGACTTGCAACTCCACGTCGCAATCGTTTCTTTTGGCTGAATTGACCTGTCACCAAGTGTCCAACAAAAAGGGCACCGCAATCATTACCATTCCCTCAGCAAGGCATGCCGAGCTTAATGTCTGGCAGATTGATTGGGATGCAGTGCGGCAAAGCCAAATCACAGGATAGGCTTAAGGTTTTTAGGCTTTGTCCAAGAAATGGCTGGCGTCAAGATTCAGAACGAAGGAGAAGCTGGTTCTTTAGCCCTTCCCCGCTATTTGGCAGCTGGGCATCTCAAATTAGGTGGGTGAAAGCAGGGGGCGCAGATGAATTCCTCAAGCAGTTTCACTTCTATAGCACCCATGAGGCGGCCCATGATAAAAACTCAATGCCAGGTTTGCTATGCGCAGTTCTTTCAGATGATGTCAGCATGATTCGAACCTTGGCGAAACGCATGGCAGATGTCAACCTCAGGTGCCATGGGCTGAAAAGATGTCTCGCCAACCCGACAGCCACACGCCTTTGATGATTGCGTGCAAGACCAGACAAGATCCAGGGGCGCTGTCCACGCTCATCGAGGGTTAAGCTGATGCTGGGTTTTTGGGTTGAGAGTGCTCAGTTGGGTTCAATTGCCTGGGCAAGTGAAGGTGCTGGCCACTGCGAAGGCAGACTTGGAAAGCTTGAGCCGACAAGGGAATAGTCCATGCAGACGCCGAAACGGTGGCCCAAATGACCGCTTGCGGGTGTGAGGTAAATCCACCGACCCAATCTTTCTACCCGTTGCACACGCCAGTAACCACATCAAACTACTAGTCAGTGGAGAAAGCCTCGCTACTTACCACCCACAGAGCTGATGTTAACGCCCAGGCTGCCACGGCAGGCGCAGGCATTTTTTCTTGGATATGTTGACGCTCCAAGATGGTCTCCGACGTGTCAAACGATGCATTTTTTCTGCAGCAACGAAATAATTCGAAAACCTAGGAGGTATTACTCCATTGGGAAGGGCCGCATTTTTTGGCGATCATGCTTGGATTCATCGCGGTTGCCCAGGGGCATGAAGCAGTGACCGATGAACTCTTGAGCTTCTGACGGGTGTGTGCTGTCACAGGTTTCTGACGATCAGAATCGAAACTGTGTATAGTTTTAACATGATTATCGATTGCTTCTGGCCGCAGCTCTCGAATCTGCGGTGTCCCAAGGCTTTCCGCATCGGACCAAGTCACGTTGCCGTGCAACGTTTCCTTTTCGGGCTCGCGTGCTTCGAGACCTAGAAGAGGGAAAGCAAGTCGATTGCGCAGTTTTTTCTCCAGTAGTGGAAGCTAAGATCACACGACACAATGCTGAAAAACGGAGTTTTTCTCATTCTTGGCTTTTGGGTGTGAGTCTATCGCTTTTGTGACAAAACAATGGTCGACAGCAAACCCTGCGTGGTAGCAAGGTTGGACGTCTCGAACGTAATCGAACAACGAGTTCTCAACTCGCTTGCGTCCAATTGATCCTTGACCTTCCTACCTCCTGTTGTTCACTCGGGCAGGACCAAGGAGGCCTGCGCGCAGCTGCCGGCCTGCTTCGAATCCAACTGGAAGGGCCATTCCTCTCAGGCTGGGTTTGCCACTAACCTGGGCCGAAACGACTGGATCCTTCTTGGATGGATCGATGGTGACTCCGCAGGTCCTTGGTGGATGATGTCGATGTTTTTCTGGGGTCCCTGGTCCGCCTCGCCTCCAGGGAGGTTCCTACCCACTGAGACGAGATCAGTTCCGCCAGGAAGTGTGCGGGAGAGGTTGAAGGTTTTTGGGTGAATCTGGTGGGGGTTGTAAGGCCCAGGAGTTTTGGACTGTAACGAACACGTTTGTCCCTTGAACAGATTTGGGAGTCCTGCACAGTTGTCCGATCCACTTCGAAAAAGAAGGTTATAAATGCATAGGAACATTGACGTTGAACCTACTGTAGCGGATAAATGCTTCATGGTGTTTATGCTGCAGCCAGTTGCTGCAACTTGAACACCATTCTTTTGACGGCGCCCTGTGAGGCTCAGAGTGCAATAGAAGGCCTCTTTGGGTCGAAGAGGAACATATTTTGTTAGATGCACCCCCATGTTCAACAGTCATGAACGAATTTTCTTTCCATGCGTGGGTTATGGCTTTGTTCAAGGCTCCCTTCGACTTGCACTCTGAGCGCTCTCTCCTCGCTCTAGCAGCTTTAGCAGCTAGTATAAGCATTGTATACGCTAGTGTTACCGGGTTCACCCATGACATTTGTTGCTTTTGTTTTTTCTTTTTGTGCTTTGCAGGTGGCCCTGGCCAATGGCACCATTAACGACTCTTGGCGTTTGAAGGGGACGCGCTCGGATGGAGACCGAGAGGAGAAGGGGGTTTCAAAGGAGCTCCTCCCGGAACAGCCCAATGTCATCAGATTTCACTGAATTCACAGTGTTTCCTCAAAAGTTTTCGCACCCATGGTTTTCACGGTTTTGCTTAAACCCACATGGCACGACACTAAAGTCAGGCGGGTGCTCGTTGTGGTGCCCGGTGTTTAAACACTTTTGATATTTTTTGATGATATCGTGGTGGCCTAGCGGAGCGTTGCGCCATGCCCTTCCATGACCTCTGCATCAAAAACTCGTGCAATGGGCGCATTCGATTGGTGAAGACCAGAGGAGCAGGGCAAGGCAAGTCACTTGCGCAGACCACATTTTCCGCGGATCTTGGCCGTTTTCAAGTTGTTTTTTGGTGCCCAGTGGGGCTCGGTGAAGTGAGGGACTCGCGCGCTGTGACATGAGGGACTCCTTCTGCAAAGAGGTTCGGGTTGCACGTGCCTTTTTGCACGGGACGTGGTGCGCGGGAGGGAGCGTGCGTGCTATCGCACATTTGCCGTGGAGTTCCAAGTGCCGTGGAGTTCCAGGACTTGCTGTGATGAAACTGAAGTCTTAGTAGCGATGGCCTCCAACCTGGTAGCGATGGCCAACTGAAGTCTTGAATTTCCAAGGACTTGAAGTTCGAGTATGTCGCTGTCAAGCGGATCCTGTGTATGTTGGATGCCTTCTCCGACGACGACATCGAGGTGGGGCAGCCAATGAGGATTGCCATGAGACCATCAGGTTTGCAGGTTTTGGATGTTTTTAGGGTGTGATGATGTATCCTCAGTGCTATCAGAAGGGCCACAGAAGTTCCATCAGGAGGGATGACATAGGTCCTCAGTGCCGGTCCATTGCATGCTGGTAGATTCTCCTCAATTTTAAAGGGGTGAAAAACTGATGTGGTTCCTGCCAGTGCTGTGGTGCCCATTGGCCAGGCCAAGATCGAGGCCTGTATGGCCACTGCGTATAGTTCAGCCGGCATCACCAGCGTCTGCGTCGCTTGGCTGCGAGTTGGTTCCGAGTCTCGAGCCACAATTGACCCTCTGGAGTCGGTGCGGTCCGGTGTGGAGCTAGGCGAACCGGCCCTTTTGGAGGGGGGCAAAACTGGAAGTTCCTCCTGCAATGTTGAGTGCAACTCATGATGCCAAACCATGGGCAAGAATGTAGTATATAGATGGGACAAACCTGATGTATGTATTGTTTAATTTTAGGATCGACGTCTACGATGTCTTTGGGCTCGGCTTGTCGTTTCTGGCCCGCTCACATCGGGTCTGGTGCTTTCCAGCGCCAACGCTGGGCAGGTGGAGAACTTCGCTACTGCCAGCAAGCCCAAATTTGTGACTCCAGAGGTTTGCCTCTCAGGCGCGGGCGCGCGTGGCCTGCGCGTGCTGCGCGTTCGGGGTACGGAGACCAGCCACAACTGGAGTCTCCAGACGCGCTGGAGACTCACTGGCGCTTGGATGCGCCCTGCGCCAGTTCTGGAGTACATTGCTGAGGTCTACTGACTCGTTACTTGATGCTACGCGTGTGTTTCTTTGAGGGAATTGTTCATTCATTCATCTAAGCGATCTTGACAGTCACCTGTGAGTGGCATGGTGTGAACCCACCAGAACCACTTCGATGACGGGTGTCTTCACCGTGTCGCAGGTGTGAAGGCCATCCTCCACCCCAATGATGAGAACTTCAACGAGACAGAGTATGCACCCTGCATGAACCGCCTGAAGAGTGGGAGTGCCTTCTTTAAGAGGGGCCAAAATCAAAATTTTGCATTTTGGAACGGAACTCAACTCCTTGGTAGTGGTCTCAGTGAATGAGAAGGATTGATTCCTTTGATTACGTTCTGCCTTTCCAGAGCCACAGACACGTTCAACAAGTTTTTGTTCTTGGAGTTGGCTCGTCTACATCTCCATTTCACAAGCTCTCGTTCTTGTACCTGGGCTGTTTGGTTATGGATTGGGGGAGCAGGTTGTACTTGCTTCGTGGCATCCGCGGTTCCACTCGGAGATCGACAGCCCACCTCTCGCCGTTCGCTGAGGCCTCGCAAGGCATCCCCGCCTCTCATTGCTTGGCCTCCTGCTGTGACCTCAGCGACTTGTACCACTGGCAAACCTACACCAACGCGTGGCTCGGTGGTTCTCTTTTTTGGCGCTCTTGCTGGGGTGCTGGTGGCACGAAGGGTTGGGCGGCTTTGCCACCGAAAGGCAGTCATCCAATCCAAGATTTGGCCGCCACTTGGAGTTTTCTGGATCCAGGGAGACGACTTCCCGATGCCAAGGGAATTCTATCCGCTCCTCAAAGGACCGGCCCGATCCGCGCATTGATCGGCTCCACCGAAGGGGCTCCACCGGTCGGACCGGAGGTTCGTGACCTTTGAGCACTACATGTACGACTCTTCGGTGGGACAGCTGGCGGCCTACAGCAGTATGGATGAGGCAAAGAATGCGTGCGAGACCATGGGCAGTGTGTGCCTTGGAAAGAGGCGATTCGTTTTGACACTTGGGTGACTGACAACGGGTTTGTCACAACCATCTGGGCGTGTGTGACTGCGTGATTGTGTGTGTTTCTGCTCGCCTGCAGCGATGAGATGGTAGTCTGGTTGGTACAATGAGAGTTCTCCCCTTTCTCATGGCCCAGGATGTGTGCTCATGGCCCAAGCATGGCTTATATGTGGTTGACAAACGTTTCCCATTCCCTTGCGAATGCAACCGCGGTCGGTCCGGGCAAAGGTCGCAGCGGCGAAGCGGCCCAAAACCGGCCGATTTCGATCCCCACCTGCGAGGGTCGCACACCTGCGGTGTGTGCGACAGAATCCGAAAGGGGGCTCACCGACGGAAACCTCGGGCGAACCGAACAGATGGCCGTGGTTTGTGCACCCACCAGATCCACCGGGATGGCTGTAGGATCAATACCTCAAAGTTTCGAGGCTCTGCTTCGGCATCTACGATGCCAACTGCGATGGCCCCACGAGGGAGAACCCTGTGAAGCTCATCAAGGCACGTTTTGCTTTCGTTTTTTGGGGGGAGCAACGGGGTTTCCCTCGTGTCATTCAGGAGTTGAGGTCTGCGCAAGACTGGTTGACCCATGTTTCCTGTGACACCAATGAAAGAAAACACTAGCTGCTAGCAGTTGAAACCAACAGAACAGGGGAGCAGTTGTTACAGAGGAAAAACATGCAAGACTGCGCCTTTTTGGGATTGCCTTCATGATTTTTCCAGTCTTTTTACCTAAGAAGCTCTTGCTATCCTGCTTGGTCCAACAACCAAAACACCAAGTACTTGTAAGATCACTCCTACCAATCGGTTTCTTCCCTCATCTCCCTCATCAGTTGGGGACCTCTCGCGTGAACCGCGGTCATTTTGGGGGCCTCTAAATCAACCTTGGACACTCACATGAGCAACTGCAGAAATTGATGAACGACTGTAGTAAGGAGCTTCCCTCTCAAATGGGCATACCCCAGAATCAATCAATTGATTGCTGAATGAGATGGGGTCCGCCCCACATGAAACACTAGATTTTTAGCTTCCATGCACGTTGGGGGAAGCCTTTGGAGGAGGGCTTGGATGGAAGGATGCCGTGTCAAACCAGCTGCTCACTTGCTGTCGACACCAAATCAAGAACTACTTCTTTGTATTGAGCGCAGAACATGATTCCAACGTTAACGACACAACCGACATCAAACCGTTGCTCATAGGACCAGCTGACCTGTGTTGCCCCGATCGTGCGTTGCGGCTGACGGAAGCGGCCCCGTGAGCGTGCGCGCCCCCGCGCGGACGCGCGCGTTCACCGGAGGCTCCAGGACTCGACTTGGAGTCCGTGCAGGAATCTTCAGTGGGCAGCTGCATCTAGAAGCTCATGAGTGGCCACTGGGTGGCTATGAAGGGCTTGAGTGGGGACTGAAGCAGCCCTGCAATAGACAGGCTAAAGCGGCTAGAGTGCGAGTTTTTGCCGAGGGCACCCGAGTCTAACGCTAGTCTTTGTTGGACAGTGGTGGACAGGAAGCCCTTTCGTCAAGCGCAAGGATATCATTTCTCAGAGATTCATGTGTTATATCTGAGAATCTGGTAGCACCGACTTGGCTTTATTCCATCGAGAATGCGATTCTACCAAGGGCCTTGAACCATCTGGTACCATTCTGTTTTTTCTCTGTCCAGCGGACGCGCGAAGCAAGGCCCCGGCACCACCTTGACCACCACCACGGTGCGGGCCTGCACGTACCAGATCCAGTACGAAAGCAGCCAGGTGCCCGTCACGTGCAGAAAGGATTGACTGGAGCGACTCGAGAGAGAGTTTGGTTCGTTCGACACTTACCCTCCATCCAACAAACATGGAAGTGGAACATGGCCCCTTGCAAGACTATTTTCCTCTACGAACAGGCTGTATTCCAATTCTATGATTGTTTCAGGGAGGGTAATCTCTGGGAGCTTGGACTTGAACAGTCCGAAGGAGCGAGCTAGCAGCTCCAGCACTTTCTGTCTCACCTATGAGTCGGCCGTAAGTGATGATGTGAGTCGCTCAAAAAGAGAACTTGGAATCACTTGATAAAGAATGGACCCATTCTTCAAGCGCATGGACCAATGATCACTGGGACCTTTTTCCAGGCGCCCGGGGAGATTAAGACCATGGAGGTGCCGCGCCAGGAGTACGGCGAGGCCTTCCGCTTCAGTGGCTGTGTGGCTTGGAGAGTTGGGTTACGGCCCCCCCAAAGAGGTGGGGAGATGGTCTTTGTTCTTTTTTGGAAGTAGGTTGGAGGCCATCGCTACTAGGGTGGAGGCCATCGCTATTAGGGTGGAGGCCATCACTACTAGGGTGGAGGTAGTAGGTGGAGGCCATCGCTACTACATTTAGATCAAACAGTGCCGTCCTCACGGTCCGAGGACAGCCAAGAGTTGGACGAAGGCAAGGACTGCGTGGCGGGTGGCGCCTCCAACGGCGTGCGGCTCCTGAAGAACAGGCGGTTCGGTGTCGTGTTGAGACCAACAGAGACTATCAGATAGTGTTGAACTACCTTGTATCAACAAAAAACATATATATATATATACACAGTATAAATGTTCTTGTTTTAATCCGTGCTTGCAGTCTAGCATGGACAAATCTGGACATGACCTATATATGCATTTTCTGCTCAGAATCTATAGAGCACTTCGCTTCACTGCATCCTCCTGCCTTGGCTTGTTGTGCATTGGCCTTGTTGTGTCGAAATCGCATTGAGCATTGGTCGGACTACGGTGGATTCGCGTGCCCTTTCATGTCCACTTTGAGCTATAGCTAGTCCCAGAATCACTGGGCGTGGGCAATTCTGATTAGCTCCACGTGAACCGGCAGGTATGGCCAGGCCGTTGGCACTGGCTCCTGCTGCACCTCCGAGACCAACAAGGCGGTCGTTTGGAGCTGCCGAACGGAGCGGTCCCCGGGGTTTTGCCCCCCCCCCAAGACCATGAGAAAAACCAATGGAATTTCTTCGGCAGAAGCGGCAGGAGCGGGTGGTTGAAAACCAGGTGTACCAATTGTTTGCCGTGAGTGTTTGTTCTGGCCAGGTGGTCGAAGCAAAGCCATTGGAGTGCGATGGCTTCAAGGATGAGTACACCAAGTTCAACGCAGTGTATCTCACGGCTGGGACATTGTTTTTGGTGTTTGCTTTGTGTCACGGAGTATCTCCGCACGTGTGCGCTTCTTTGCGCCGGTTTTGGTATGTTGGGTGGATTCTGGAAGATTCAATGGGGGCATGAGCACCTCATGAAGTGCGAAGGCATGTGTTCTGTGTTCCGAGAGCTTTGCTGAAGAACGCTCTCAGAAGGTCACGTGCCTTTCACTGGTCTTCTGCATGCGTAGCGGAGGCCAGCAATCTCATCAGAGGCACCTCCTATCGAACCCTCTTCGCAGCGAAGGCTGAGTGGTGCAGGGGCGGGTGGTCTGGTGGATCGTGACGGAGGTCACTTGCCGGGTGGTCGGACGGAGCCTAGAGGATTCTTGATGGAGGTTTGTTCATTGTTCCGACATGTATACGCCCACGACTTGATGTGCGTTTTCTTTGGCTCCGCACTGTCTTAATTGGTCACCTGATGCTTTTCCTGGAGCCCCTAGTAGCGTCCTTGCTCCTAGTAGTAAGGCCAGGAGCCCCTAGTAGCGTTCTTGTTACTAGTAGTACGGCCAGGAGCCCCTAGTAGCGTCCTTGCTCCTAGTAGTATGCTTTTGCTGGATTGTTGGAGGTGGCATGCCTAAAGATGGGCCACAAGTGCTGGGGCCTCTTCGACGACAAGTGCGACATGGGAAATATCATGTTGGTGGATGGCGACCTGAACATCACCAACAGCAGCTGGGCAATTCATCCAGACCAACCTAGACAATTGCCATGTACATATTCATATGGGTGTGGGCCAGCACATTCTGGATCATTGTTAACTAGCTGCAATTGACGTGTGAACTATTTGGGGGCGAATGGGAGGAACCGAATCAGGGCATCCAAAGGGATGTCCTGCCTGGACTAAGATCTACTAAGACTCAAGGATCTCCGGCCAGGACACCCAGACAGGACGCACCTGGGATGTATCAGCCTTACATTCATTGATGCGCCTGGTCGCCTCCTACGTGGCTCTTCTGACTTCCGAACGGGGTCTTGACCACGATCCGAACTTCCCAGCTCCCACTTCCCTAACTATCAAGATCTTGGGTGGCAAATGGAAGGATATCCTTTCAGACCACCTCTCAGCCCTGTAAACACTTGGTGCTTGGACCGAGGCAGCTTCCGGGTCAGTCACCAGAGCTCGTGTATCTACGAGAAGATCCACGTGTGAAGCGAAAAGCTTCCTTCAAATCCTTGGGAGCGCAGCTTCGATGAGGGGCTCATGTCAATAAGACACGCCCAGAAAGGTCCTGAAGCGAGGCTCTCGACATAGAGGTGCTGGCCATCAATATCTCTCTCAGCCGCGCCATGCCAAAAGCTGTGCGAGATCACGAAGGAGTCGCATTGGTTTGAAGTCGAAACATCAGATTCCTCAACGACAGGCTCACTACCAGTGCAAGCAGTCTTCCAAATCCGAATCTCCGGTATCCCGGGAACTACCCGTAGGAAGAAGTGATTCTGGGTGAATACTGAATACAGTATATAAATGTATATATATATATACATATTTGTGAACATTGTGAATCTTTTGAAACTAGTTTATTCAAACAAGTACACGCATCATATGTATTCTTTGAAGCTTCCCTTTAATCCGCGCTTCGCCGCTGCATGTCCGTGTTCCCCGCACGGGGCGAGGCCCGCAACGGGCCGCGTTCGTCATGGGCCTCTCAGGCTTCGAGAGGAGCCACGGACCGGTGGATGCTCACCGCCGCTCGGTGGCGAACCGGTTCGGAGGCGATCGTGGTTTAGAGGCGAACCAGTTCGGCTTTTTTGTGCGGGTTGGAGAGATGCTTTTGGAACACAGGACTCGTGGAAGACGGTATTCTTTGTTTTCTTCTTGGTGGGACTTTGTCGAAGTGCGCACCGTAAAAAAGAGGGTTTCAACTCTCCCCTTTTCTGCGGGAGAATCTTCTTTTTTATATTGAATCTTCTGAAGAGTACGAGGAACCCCCTTTTGCATCTCATCGCAAGAGCCTCGAACTCAGGCTTTGAGCGTCGCACCAAATCGGGTCCGACCAGCGGCACCAGCAGCCTTTTCACCGGTGGGTGGGGTGCCCCAACGAGCCATGGGGTGGTGCTGAGCAGTCGGGGTGGGGGGGTTAACAGCAACCTCATGGCATCCATCACATGTAGCAGTCACTAAGTCCACCAAGTGGCTCATACCTTCACAGTCTCCACATCAATCAATGTCACCTGTATATATATATATATATGGATTATAGGTATATACAACTATCATCTAAGATCACTTACAGTAAGGTCTCCTTGGATTCATGATTCACTCATGTCCACTTTGTCAAGTCACGATTTCACCGCCTCGACGGCCAGGTTCAGCCCATCCTTTCACTCCACACGGATGGCGCTGGCCCTTGGGGTCCCTGGCCTCGGTGAGTTCTCTCGGGAACATGGGCGGTTCTACTGAAGGGAGACAAAGGGCATCGCTAAGTAACAAGTGTTTTCTTTTTTCAGATTCTTAGAACAGAGGCCATCGAGAGAGAATCCCATCAGGAGAGACCATTAGTGGAGTTTTGAAGAACATTAGCAGGAGAATCCAGCTCTTTGCAGCTGAACTGAGGCCATCGAGGGAGGTGAAGTGCCGGAGGCTGGGGATAGAGGGTGTCAGGCCAGGGTGGGGTGTTTCGCAAAGGGGGATCAGGGGATTGTACATTTTATCAATGAAACCAATGGACGGGCCGGTAGGTAGTACAAATATGGAGTTAGAATTGGTAAAATTTCTTCAATTTTTTTTTTCCCGCTTCACAATTAATGTAACTTGTTTGCAATGTATTTTGGACTACAGTTTTCACGCCGGCTTTGCGACGCAACTCACTTTTCACGTCTCCAACACCAAGCCCTCCTCCAATAAAAACGATCGGTCCTTGGCTGGTACCACACCCTCTTTTTTGGGTGGGTTGACCGAGGCTCTTAAACAGGCCAGCCCTGCTGGGGCTCTCATCCAGGAAGAAAGAACTGCAGCCATCCTTGTGAGGTTTGTCCTTTTGAAGACCAGAACCCAAAACTTCAAAAGGAGTGCAGAACAGATCTGTATGTGCCGCATGTGATGCCTTGCACCCGGAGCGCTCGTATGCGCTCGTAGCATTTTGTTTTTCTTTTCCAGGAGCCTTTCCTCTACATGGAGAGTGGGGGCGGTCTCTTTGCCAGGCACACTCACGCTTGCTTTGCGTGGCACCTGCTTTCTTTGCCCTTGATGGAAGGGCATTTTTCTTGAAGCTATGAAGGTCAATGACCAGGCTTCTTCCTCTTCCTTTGTTGAATTGGTGAGCAGGCTTGTGGGGGACCCTTGGCGAACTCACTCGCCAGGACTCTGGATGTGCGACGCTTGCCTGGAGGCTACAGGCCGGTGGACCGGCAGGGGAGGTCATGAGAAGATTGGTCTTCAAAGAAGAAGTCCTCTCTTCAGATTGGTTGAGAGAGAGGCAGTTTCTCCAAGAGAAATGCCTTTTTGCAGTCGAAAGCCCATTGCCGTGGAACCTGGATTGCTCCGGGTGGACCTCTGATCGAAGATGTAGTTACTTTATGACGTATGCAGTCCCCCCCAAGACACTTGAGCAGCCACAGGGTGAGAGGCCGACTCTCTTGCGAGCAGCTTCACCAGCTCATTCTATTTGGTCTCCCGCTTCGTTGGATCGCACAGTAGGTGTGTAGACTGTAGACCATGACAAGTGGTAGCTGGTAGCTACAGGCGGCTTTTGGGGTCGATTTTCCTTCTTCCAAGAGGTCGATATGGGAGGTCTCCCTATTCCAATACTATGTAGATACAGGTCCATTGCAACGGTTTATTTCTATTTTATTTTCATTTTTTGTGTTTTTTGTTGCGAGGCCATTCTTGCCCTGCACGGACTTCGATGAGCCCTTTGGCGGCATGTTCCTGGCACGACATCCGCACGGGTCATCGGAGTCGTCCAAACATGTTGGGAGTCTCCAAAGCGAGCTCCAGAACTCCTCCCACTTGCATGCAGAAATCCATGGATGGAGTTTCTAGATGTGAGTGGACCATGAACATGAATGAGCATGAGTCGCCTTTCTCTTTCTCACTTTTTGGTCTAACCAGGTGCCAAGTTTGGACGTGACTTGACCTCTAGGAGTCCAATCTGAAGAGAGCGAAACCGGCCAAATGCCAGAGGTAAGTAAGGGCTCCCACCGATTCCTCATCCTGGCGTTGAGCAACGCTTCTTCCTCCACCAGGCATCAATTCCTAGGTTGAAGATGGTTGAAGTGCATCGTGGAGAGTGCAGTGAGTTCTTCAGTCATGCCAGCCTGCCATGGTGGTTCCTCGCAACGCCTGATTGGAGGAGCTAGGGGAGGGACTGTCTCAAGGTCCCGAGCCCCCTCTGAGGTACGATCTGCATGTGAAAGAGTTCAAGGAAGCCTTGCGGCTCCAACGCGTCGGGAGCTGCAAGGGGCTCTCGTTTCAGGGCTGTTGAGCAAACTCTTCGTTTTTCGGTGGAAAAACCGAGCCAAGCGGCCTGGACAACGTGGATAGCAAGAGATCACATCGACTGAGTCAACGGGCTAGTTGTGAGAACCTTTGGATACTTCATGTAAGATGCATACATTACTGTGCGTCCTTGCTGCTAGTAGCGATGCACCTTGCTACTTAGCAGCTTCTTGCTACTAGTAGCTTCACCTCTGTCCACCCCCGCTGAGGTGCGTCGGAACCTCCACGGCCGGTTGGGCAAATTTGCGCAAAGCGTGCGAGCACCAAGCGCACAACAGTGTGTACGGAAGCCTGTCGGTTCCTGTTGTCCTCAGTCAATGTTTTGCAAGGTGCTGAACCCCGAAATAGAGCTACTCAACCCATGAGACTTAGTCGAGATCTCTTGACATTGGCCTCTTTTCCTTGCTCAGATGCTTTCTACAGCACTGCCGAGTGAACTCGGATGTGTGTCTGTCAACTCCAGTTAAATATCCACGCTTCATTCGATCTGTGTATCTACGGCCATGGGGGGCCGGCCAAGGGTCGAGGTTTCAATCCTCGAATGACCACGGTCATGGGTGAGAAGCTAGAACCGATCGAAACCACGGCTTTGCACAGACACAGAGGACATGACGGTCGCCACGTCGTTCGAGTCGCCCCCATTCTGTGACCCGGCTGCCCGCGGTGTGACCGAGGCGCCGGCGAGCCGGCGGCTCGGCCGGGGGCCAGGCGTCAGCGGGCCACAGGGTAGAGACATCGGGGAGAGTGAAAGGAGTATAAGAAGTGCAGTTTTTGTTGAAGGTTTTTGTTCTTTTTTCGTCGACCTTGTCCTAGGTGCATTAGTGACGGGTGCCTCCAACCTCATAGCGATGGCCTCCTTTTTCTATTGAGGGTTGTTGGCATTATATGCATTATGATAATGTATGGATGGCCTTTCTGAATGAGAACATTTACTCACAAGTTGCCGCCTGCCTCAAGCAAGACCTTTCAAAAGATCGCCAGGTCCAATCTCCTGAAGCGGAATCGGTGTTTGTAATGTTCACCCATCGGAGTGGAAAGTACTTAGCACGATCCTAGCACTGATTGAGATCTCGTAAATAGCAATAGCCTCCAGCCTCCAACCTAATAGCGTTGGCCGCCTATCAGCCGAAGCTTGCCTGGAAAAGTGAAAGGTTTCCTTTGAGCCGGTCGATTCTCGTCTGAGACGTTTGGGGACGAGCGCTCTTCGCGCCGAATGCGTCCCTCGAGCCAGGCGAGCGCTCTCGTCGAAGGGTCTCCCAAGTCGGATGGTGATCTCGTTGGGCAGATGACGGTCGTCAAAGGGACGCGACGGTCGTCCATCGGACGAGCGTGGTGCGTCAAAGGGACGTGGCCCGGACTTTGAGTTTGGAGAGCCTTATCATTCAGTGGTCCAACTATCCAGATGATGAGTGGTGATTTGCCCAGTGGCATTTAATGGCTTATTTGGGGTCTCGACTGTAGTTCACTCTCAAGGCATACCCTGGAAATCTGGTGTGCCCCTCAACTGTTGTGCTGAAGCTTTTGCTTTCAGTAGCTTTCCGTCAGTAGGACTACTGACAGTGGAGCACTCGTAGTCTGCTAGAACCTACCAACAAGGCAAATGATCCGTCCATCATCTTATTATGCCCGTAATCCCCTTTATCAGACCCAGGATGACCATGATGATTCTCGTTTGCAGGGCTGGAGCAGGTCCAACTATGAGACTTCAGTCAGTTAAGACTTGAGGAACCCAAGTGCGGACAGCCGCGGACAGGAGGACCGACCTACCTGGTTCGACCTCAGTCGACTGGCCCAACGTGACTGTTTCCACGTTTTCAACGAATTCACGGCCAAAGTTGCCGCACAAGTTGTCTATGACTCATGCCCCCTTCTTCTGATGGCTCAAAGCCTGTGGGGGCTCAACCCATCCTTGGGGCGATGAAAAGGGGATTGGCTGAAGGCACGAACTCATTAGCAAAATTAGTCTTTGATATGGGTGTGTATTTTAATACGGAGACCTCCAACCCATGGTCTATTCCCTTTCTGGAAAGAGGGTCAACCAATGGTTTGTCTCCCAACTTTAATGCACCCATATGCACCAATGGTTGACACAATCCTAATTCCATCACTCCCTTGGCATCCGCTGGCCGGCGAAGATGCTGCTCAGCAGACGTCCGTTTCGCGCGAAGGATGCCGTAACTCGCGCGGCGAGTTCTCGACTGCAAAGCAGCGGAGCTGCGTGCCACCTGCAGGTGATCCATCTGGGCTTAGTGATGCCCAGGTGTCCAGAAGTAGATAGGGGGTCTGATATTGGGGTCAGTTTGAGGATAGGATGTTAAACAATGTTCCTACTCATTTTTGTTGACAGTAGCACTTTATTGTTAAATTTGGTGGGGCAGTGGGGCATCATCGAGTACGGTGCTGTCAACTTGTCCTAGAGCTCTGGCCTGGATGAATCAGGTGGAAAGTCTTTTTGTACCCCCTTGCATTAGACACCTCTTTCCACATTTTGCTCCGGCAGAAACAAGACTTTGCAAAGTCATTGGCATCCGGCCAACTGCTGGTGCAAAGAGCGATCAAAGAGCTTGTCAGGGGAGAAGGAACTCAACCATCAGGCTTCTTGCTAGCTTTGCCACCACAGCGGCTCCCGGGCCACTGTGTTCCACACAATTCATCAGGCTGTTGGTGGCTGGTGTCGCCACAAGAGTTTTCTGTTTATGGCAATTTGCCCCAAAGATCCTGAGATGAACTTTCACACCACCGTTACAACAAATGTTTGTAACCCGCCCAAATCTATGGCACTGGTATTGCCACCACATCCCCATTTCCGAAGTTGTAATCTGGACCATCTTGGCTGGACAATTCTGACGTTGTTTCTTCCGCCAGTTCTGCGGGTTTCTTCAACGTCCGTTTTCATCCAAGGGAGGGGTGCTGAATATCAGAGGTTGAATTTTCATCAAATGAACTGTAGTAGTGACATGTAGTGAAACATGCTGTGAAGGGTCTCGAACTTTGATATGTTTGAACTCAGACGTTTCATTTGGAGAGGCGGGTGTACCACATAACGCTTCCATTCTCGCTCGCGGTGCTCACGGCTCGAGGGGCGGATCGCTGTCGCACAAAGCAGACACCCGGTGAGACACGGCAATCGAACTTGACGAATCAATGTTGACTCGATGTGCAGCATGAAACACAGACATGTACGAGTCATTATAGACGTCTGTTTGGATAGGCCTTGATTCCTTCATCAGGTGGTGAATATGCTCTTCACGGTCTTCCCCACAAAGGCATGGTTTGCCCAAAGGATGCTTTCCCTCTTCGGGTGCCGATTTCGGGGAAACCGAAGGACCAACCTAAGGACCTAAGGACCTAAGGACCTAGGACGACTCCACTCGACCTAAGGACCTAATCCAAATCCAGTCAGACCGACCAAATAAGTTGATCCCAAGCCAAGCAGCTTTCTGAGGATTTTTGGAGATGGGGGGCGATTTCTGAGGCGCCATGTTCCACAAGTGAATGTGAACTTCGTAGATCTGGCTGCGCTGCTTTCGTGCGTGTGTTTACATGGCTGTCCCCATGAGCTGGCCAGAGATGTCTGGTCGCCTGAGTTGCCGGAGTCAGTTGGGTCTTGGAGCTCTTGGCAGCATGATTTGATTGTGCAACAGCAGAGGAACTCCCACCAACGTAGGGAACCGCGAGAGTTCGATGGAACCGTTTGATCATGTGTTGATCCATTCACCCATACACGGTGATTCCAAAATGGAAACACTGCCTAATCGAAGGAATTCCTCCAATTTCACTGGTTCCATCATGTGGATCCGTTCTTTGATGCCTCCACATAAGGCCACCGGCCAAAACCGAAGGCTTTAAGGTCCACAAAAAAGGGGGGATGCATCCACCCATGGGTTCCGACCTGTTCCATTTTAAAAGGAAAGACGACCCACATGGTTCCACATAGTTCGAAATTCTACATGGTTTTCATGGGCTCCTTATGGTTTCCACAGATGGATTTGTAGACGACCCACCCAGAGGATCCTCAGCGGGTCTCCAAGGAGCCGTGCTTGGGAAGAGCTGAAGGAGGATCGGAAGGTGCACGACGTGGGACTCACGTGGGCTCGTTGGAGCGCCAGGGACCGTGATGGGAGACTCCACTCAGGGAGGGTTTTTGCATTCAGTCGGTGGGTTTGCCTTCGCAGCAGGATTCAGGATTGTTTCCAGGCATTTGGAATAGGAGACAGAACCGTATAGACCAAGCCTAAAGAGCAAACCAGACTGTACAGCGCCTTGACACGGCGTTCCCCTTGATTCTTTTTGAGTACAAGAGCTTAGGAATCGAAGAGACGATAAGGGGCGCAGGAGTGCGGTGCCTCCTCATGCCCGATCTTTCTTTTTCTTCACCTTCCAGAACGCTGAAGGGAAGGTTTGCGAAGAGACCAGTTCTGTGTGAAAGATGGCCCTGTTTTTGGATCCATTAGACATCTTAACTAATTGGTATTTCTTTAAGATCTCATGGTCCAGTGCTTTGGATCCCCCGTCATGGAGGCCTTGGGCACTGCTGGGGGCCCTCAGAGAGATTCCACTCAGGTGGTGGTGCCCTTTTATTTTCTTTTTGTTTTCGACATGTGCAATTGAGGCAAGCAAGTTGCATCTGCTGATCTAGCCAATTCTTTTTTGCTGCTATTTTACAGGCCAGTGGACACGGAGTGATCAATCAGTCTTGGCACGGGAGTGAAAACCTGGGTAAGGGTTGTGAAAAAAGAACTAGAACATCATGGTCAACGACTCCCGTCAAATGGTCAAACATGTATTCAAACGTTGGTAAATAGAGGCTTGACCCAGGTCGCCCATGCCAGGTGACCACTCGGAGAATCTCGAGGGTGGGGAAGTAGGGTGAATGGGGGCTCAGCAACTGGGACGTGGGTTCAACCACCTGTTCTAGAGGAACATCATCTTTCTGGACCTCATCGATGTGAGGAGAAGTGGGCCGTACAAGTAAGTTCCACCTCCAAACCCAACTCGCACTAGGTCGTGGGACTCCTCACCTTTGCCTCTGCGGGTGGGCTCCTCTGGCGATGGAGGAGGGTGGCGTCTCTGGGCGACCAGAACATCGAAGAGTGGAGCTAACCACCCTTAGGCTAGGGCGTGGAGCTCCCTTTTCGGCTTCAAGTGGACAAGTCAGAGATGCAAGAGACGCACAACCCTGGAACTCGTTTCATTGACCTCCACTCCCAAACAGCCATCGATTTGCCCAACGGCACAGCCATGCGATTTGCTGAAACCAAGGCTTCAGATCCTCCCGGACGAAAAGGGGGACTCCCCGGACGCGAGGACGGGGTCTGGGGCGTCTCGTGCTCGCAGGAGCCAACGTGCTCGCAACCTCCATCGCCCCTTTGTCGTGAAGGCGCGGCACGTGTTCGCCGGGAAGCGCCGACCAACGGGATCGGAGCTGCCGCCCGTTCCGACAGGACTTAGCCGCTGGAGAGACCGTGGAGGACGGGAAGGGGGCTTCCAAGGGCGGGGTTCCACGAGGCAAAACCCATTTGCTAGCTGCAAGTTTCAAGGTGTCAAGGTATTGATATGCATTGGAATCGATTGCTTGCCGTCGACTCGTTGGTAGCCCAAAGGATGCCACTTCCACGTTTAGAGTGAGAGTAAACTAGAACTTTGGGTTTCATCTCCAAAGCTCGCTTGACTTGCGAAGTAGCCTTCTTCCTTCCCAACACAATCACGGCCTTCAGCATGGTTTTAGTCTCAGTTCCATCCAGCCCCGTGGTGCCGGACTCGGGAGGAGCCCATGACCGAGCTCACCAAGGTGGTGACCTTCCTCCAGGACCGATGAATCGAGTCCTTCTCCCTGGGAGACATCGACCCTATGAAGGTGGAATATCAAGCAAAAGCCATTGGTGGGGGGGCCCAAAAGGCACGACCCTATGACAGACCCACATCTTTGAGGTCGTTGCTTTATGGTCTTTGCATTCTTCGCACGCCATCATGAGCCATCAATGGGCGTTTCCTACTCAGAAGGCTCTCCCTTGAAACACTACTTTGGATCCGTCAAAAAAGGGTCACACCGGACGACATGGATCATAGGACAGGTCACCCCTTTGCTCACGAAAGGGTGCGAACCTAGGTATACCTACATCCCACCCCATAGTGGTGGATGCGCCGCGTTGGCACCACCAGGATGCCATCATTCGGCCCTTGGATGCTCGGCTTCCAGGCCAGAAGCACGTAATTAGGGGAGGTTAACAGAGAGCAGGAACAGAAAAGCGGCAGTTGGGCACATTGAGTAGAATGAGTAGAAGAACCTTGGACACTGTTGGTTGTTTTGGGGGCCGAACAGAGACACCTTGCGCAGCTCCATGGATGCCAAGCCTCGATTTGGGTGTCGGAAACCCACGGATGCTGGTGCTGACGCACTCGCGCCATTTGGAGCGACTTGCAAAGCTGGCACCAGGCAAGCCGTTCGAGCATGACTTGCTGGCCTTTCCCTTTACGCCCATGGTCCTGGTGGTGCGCAACGCGGAGGGAGTGGGTGGCTGTCATATGCTCTAGTTGGTTCATAGAAAACCTGGATACCACACCACAGCATGCCCTGCCCATCTCCCAGATCCGAGGTGTTTAGTTCATTCACATTGTTGTTTCCTGAACTGAATACAAAACACCAATCAATCAATCAATCAATCAATTTCTTGTGCTCAGCAGCAAGAACTTACTACTGTAATCACCAATCAACTGCATTGACCAGCGCACCCTGTCAAATATTCTTACCACAAGGGCCATCAGGTCTTTGCTAGTATAGTTATGGACCAAAATTGATCCATCTTCGGCCGGCTTCATTTGTACTGCAACACGCGTCCTCTTTTGCAACTTGACCAAACCCAACTCCAGTTGGAAACGGTTGACAAAAAGGGAAACTGCCCCTGGGTGCTCCATAAGGAGACTGTTTTTTGTACAGAAGGAAACACAACATGAGATTACACACTAACTCCGCAATTCTATATAGGTCAGAGTGGATTGACCATTTTCAATCATGTGTACAACACATTCACATTTTCATAGCTTCATGACTTCATGATTCTCCACCATACATTTGTGATTTGTCTTTTGTTCAGAGTCTTTTCAAGATGCGAGATTTATGGTTTTGCCCACGAAATTTGCACTTATCTAAAACCCTTCAGATCCATGACTCCTTTCGCCAGCCACAATCCCTTGCTGAACAAGGACAAGAACACATCACATAGACTGGAACCGTCCCCTTAGTAAAGTCAATCATGGTGTTTGTTGGGGAGCTATTTCCACCTTCCGCGTCAGCTGGTGGCCAGGTGGGCAACCATTCAGCCGGGAAGTTGGACACCCAGCTGTGTCCGGCCGTTGCCAGACAGGGGCACCACAGGGTCAGTGCGGGTCTTGGGGGTCGAGCGATTGCATGGAGTGTGGAGCCTGAATTGGATTGACCAGATGACGTCTGACTTGATCCGAGACCAGTGACTCCTCTTACATTCCAGCGAAAGAATCTTCGGAATTCCATCCAGAAAATGGCTCCATTTTCGTTCCATTTTCCATGAGCCCTCAAAGAGGGGTGTAGAGATGCGAACGGCGGGTCACCGTTCCAACCAGGTTTGGGGCACGAGAGGAGAGTGGCCCCAAAGACGTCCTGTGTCCTGAAAGGTTCCGACGGTACCTGTGGTGTGTAACCAGGTGGGGCGACCGTTCGCTGCTCTCTCACAGCTTGGTAGTGGTTGGTTATGAAGAAGACCATGCCACTCAGCACAAAGGCTGCGACTCACAGACCTATTTGGTTGGAGCCAATCATTTGCCCAACCTCTTGGAAGCTTCGATTTTCGTGTCCATATGTTTGCTTTCGAGAGTGTAGCCGCTCGTCTCCTTGATGTCATGGTCTTTTTCTGGGGGTCGTCCTTTGTTGCAGAAGACACATGTGAAAGGCACTTGCCCCCCGGTGCCAGATGGCTGTCAGGAACTATACCCAAGTGGACGTGACCAACCCCCTGAAGCGGAGCAAACCCCAAAACACACCCACAAAGTCACCCCGCGCATCGAACCTCCTCGCTGTGTCCATCGCGACCCCCCCGACCTGATGCCATGACGCCATGACGCCATGCTGGCGGACTACAGTCGGGAGCGGTCCTTCACCATAGGCGCGCGTTCGGTGGGGCGAACGGAGTTCGGTGCATCTCAAGTGGCACGAGGTGCCGTTGTTCAAGGGGAAGGACCCCCACATTTGCGACTAAGCACATGGATGATCCTGAATCCACGATCCCCCAACACCTCCCTGATCTCTCTAGAAAATGCAGGTCCAGAATTGCCGACTCGGCTGTGAGGTGGCACCACCATCAACCCGAGCACTTGGAGACGATGGCACTTGCGCATTGGCGGCTGTTGCAGGCATCGTTGGGAGAGAAGCCGAAACATGGAGCGTTTGGGACGGAAGGGATGGAAGGGATTTGGAGGGGTGCCTACGTTCACCCACCAAAATGATTAGAATCACAGAGATGTCAACTTAACTCCCATGTCATGTCTTTTTTGTGTCCAGGTTTTGATCGATAATTACTGTAGCCAAGTGAAAGAACCCCCTATATAAATACTTCAAGAGGCAATTGCGGCAAGTGCAACAGAAAATGGAGTCTCCAACGGCTCCAGGAATATGCCAACAGACCATCTTTTGTGCATCTTCATCCACTTCCCATCATCTTCATCCACTCTCAACCACGAACCTGACCATCTCGATGCTGCGGGGGAACCACGGTCAGCCCTTCGCAGGTGGTTCTGCGGCTCTCCGGTCTGGCCCGGGGGGCCAGAGACCGTGGAGCTGCGGCGGCGCTACGCGGAGATCGAGGCGAGACGGTCCGGTGAAACACCCGGGTTTGGAGTGGAGTGGAGAGAAGGCTCCTTTGGGTGAGACACTAGGATGAGAGAAGCCTGTGAGTGCCCAGATGCAGTGCAGATCGAATCATTATCACTCAAGAGATTCAGCCATGGCCTGAGGAGTTCAGAGCTGAGCTTCCTAGTCTGTTGGAGATGAGCGACGTAAGCCGCGTCGGACGTTCCACAGATCCGAGACCAAGATCTCTAGGCCACTTACGAAGGCATCATCACCCTGGAGGCCAATGGCCGAGGCTTGGAAAGCCGGGAGAGCTGCAGTTTTGCTGCGCGGAACATGTTTTTTTCATCCACCGAGATGTAGGCCAAGTGTAGGCAATGTGCGCAACGCAGATGAAGTTCGTGCCAAGTAGACTATTGGTTGGATCTCTTGGCTGGTTCTTCAATTGGTTGCTTGGGGCTTGATTAGCTTTGTCGGTCTCTATTGAGTCTATTCATCACATCCGGGTGTTCTGGGAGGCATCGATGACTACTTCACGAAGAGCCATGTGCTTGGCGAGGGAGGCTTTGGCACTGTTTGGCAGGCCATGCTGGGGGTGGAAAGGACAGCAGTCGGTCGTGAGAAGCGTTGCGTGAGAAGGCCTTCTTTTGTTGATTTGCGCTTCATACTTTGATGCAAGGAATTACTCTCCTTCACGAACGACTTGATGTCTCGCCATGGTAACCATCAGACGCTTCATTGCCTCTCTTCCAGGCCACTCCCACGAAGCGTGCGGTGAAGGCGCTGCCTGCCTTGCGGATGGGTCAAGGCTATGCCTTGAAACGCGTGCGGCTGCCACTGCGGGACGCGGAGATCGAGATGATCTCCAAGAGCCGCTGGGACACCGTGCGACATGCGACACGACGTGCGACACGCGCCGCGTTTGGACTGGGATTGGATTGAAGTCCTCTAGATCATTCTAGATCCACATAAACCAGCGAACCTGAAAACCAATTTGTACTGTATACAGTATACATAAAGTATATATATATATATTATGTCTATATACATACATATATATATATATAATATATATATATATATTGCAACATAGATGCTGCAATTTGCTTTTAATAAACATCTCTTTGGTGCTTCTAGCGGTTGCTGCTGGTGCACGGGATGAAGTCGGATGCTTGGCCCCTGCTGCGAAGCAAGGCCTTTTGGGCGTCAGCACAGGGCGCATGCTCCAGTTCTTGAAGGCGCTAGATCTTGATCCGCATGCGGAAGGAAACCGATTGCAGTACCCAAGAAATCGACCATGACTGCCATGACAGCTAACTTCTTTGAAAGATCCAGTCTTCCTGGGTTTTTGATGGATTTGCAACAGATTTGACTTATTTTTCTCATGTTTTGCCCCCCCAGACAAGCTCTCATCCGTGTGCCCTGGCCCCGCTGCTCTCATCCGCAGGTGATCGCTAGCCCCGAGGCCACGGAGGAGCATGTGACGCGGAACCTGCTGCGGATCTTGGACGCTTGGAACAGCGAAACGTGCGGCGGCGGCTGCGGTGGGAAGCGTATGGGGCCCAGTGTTCGGAAAAGACGACGAAGCAACGAGAGGTCCATGGGGGGGGAAGTGGCATGGGCTGGATGGCGATGAATGTGTGAAAGGCACAGTTGGATCCTACATTGTAAGATGAAGGTCGAAGAATGACAGAAACATGAATCTTTTGAGGGATGTTGCATGAGTCAGTTTGACACTCTTGTGCCAGATAGGGTGCCCAAACACTTCCATTTACCATCATGGCCACCGAAGAGATGCCTCCAGTACCGTTCTCGGACGATCCATTTCTACTGTGCTTCCCACAGTTCGGCCAAAGACTTCCCACAGTTCTCTCGAGACACGTACCACAGTCTTGTTCAACAGACCGTTCAGCAGAGTTCGGTCAAGACCCTTGAGACCACACCGTCCACCTCTTTTCATGTTTGGACGCACAGAGACCTTCTGTTTCTGGGTGTTTCTAGTCTTTTTAAGGAAGCTGTGCCAGTGGGGAGAGACATCCCTGGCAAAAAATGGCACAGGATCGCCGTGTCAACGATTTGAAGGATCGTTTTGCAACAGATTTCACCGGCACCGCTTCCACAAGTATGTCGGGGAAGCTTCCCGTCTGCAAATGGAAGATGCTAATCCCGTCCAGATTTCCCATTCAACTCGAACGTGCAGGATCGTTGAACTCGAAGATGTTTTTTGGCTACTTGCTGTGGACGCCGTCCCCTCGCCGAGACGTTAGCCGGGTCCGGGTCGCGTCCATTCGGCTGCGGAGGGTCAGAGTCTTCCGGTGGGTCCACGTGGGTCGTCGCTACTCCCTGTTCGACTCCTTCGCTCGCCTTCGCTCGCCGTCGCTCGCAGCGAGTGAGTGAGCTCGCCGACGGATCCGTTTTGAGGAGATCCCACACACAATGCATATCGCGATGGAGCTACTGGAGGACCGTGCCGGGAGTCTTTTCTTTTTTAAACGTCGCGAGGGACCTCGCTGCGGAAAAAGAAACACCTGGTCTCTTCGATGGTGGATGACAGTTGTCCAAAAAGATACAGTAGCAATCACTTTTGTGGGTTTGAGAGATGAGGGATAGGCATTTTCCAAACAATTAGCTTGTTTGGAGCATGCACGCTGGCGCTTTCTACCCCAAGGTCCCTCCCTTATGGTACTAGGTCCTTGGAATGTGGGCCGTGGATGGGTAGTGCAAGGAGACTCACAGTTAGTTGCGTGCAACACATCCGCTTAATTGGGCGACCTTCCTACTGCTGGCACTGCTGGCTATTTTGTGAGACCCTCTGGGGTTCATCCTTTTGAGTGAACCCCCCCTTGTGCACTCCTCGAAGCTCAGAGAGCTCCGTCCTGGCAAGACCACTCGGTTTCACGGAGTGGTCGACCGCAGGGGCCGACCTTGCGGGATTGGCTCGTGCAGCTGGAAAACAAGCCACTGCCTGAGACTCTGGCGAGCGAGCTGGCAAAGCAGATGTTTCATGGAGGAAAGTTCTGGCGTGAGAAGTGGATCTGAGGAGAGGGTGAGGTTTTTGGGAGAGGTTGGTGGGATGGGATTTGGGTGAGTTTGGGTATGTCTCCAAAGAGCAACTGTGGGGACCAAGTTTTTGGATTGTAGAACTTGTATCTTTTTTTCCTTTCATCGAGATGCTCGATGGATCTGGAGTTGGGTCTTTTGTGTGTCAGAGTGCAGTTTCAGAATTACAGTAAGTTGAGGCCCCAAAGCTGCTCATCATCCAGCCCAGGTTGCATTCTGTTCGCGACCTGGCCTGGTGTGGACGTTGGAGTGTAAAGAGGGTGCTAAACCCAAGAGCCTCAATGTGGACTCCGTGAGGTTCACAGAAGCATGGGGGACATTTGGGTTCAAGCTGGTTCAATCCTATAGCATCCACAAAGGCTGAATTGCCAGTTCTCAGGCCTGTCAGGCCTACCAGTCAGTGGGTCTCTTTGTGATCTGTTCAGGCAGGTATACCAAACCCGACCTGTGGCCAATCGAGATCATGTCAGGGCTCCCGAAAACCTGCCCTTCGAAGGATTTTGCGGGCGGAATCCGACCCATGTCCCTCGGCTCTCCCCCACACCTCCGCCGTCGTTCAGCTCCGAGCTCCGCGCTCCGGTGGCGACGCGCGCTCGCTAGGCTGAAGGCGGTGCACTTCTTGCACCGGAGCGCTGGGGCGCTGCACCGGGACGTGAAGCCCCAGAACTTCGGCTTCGCACGGCCGGTGGTGCAGGAGCTGGGCCTGGGCGGCCGCTTTTTGGGTGGCTTGGGTCGTGAAAACAAGAGTGAAAGGGGGGTGGTCCTCATTTTGGGTTTGACGGTTTGACCAAGTCAGTTGTTGAGGCGAGGTTGAGATCATTTGCCAACAAACTGATAGGTAGCAGCACAGGTCTGAGGTTTGTCAATCGACAACAAGGGACCCCTCCGGCCTCCAAATGAATTTCGATCTGTGAATCAACAGTACTTCCTAGAGTTAGTTCCCCTTCGGAAGGCTTCCCGGTGCCTAAAGGCCATGCCCCCACCAAAAGGAGATTTTCGCATGCTGAGTGGCCTTTCGTGCCAGGATCAACCGCCAACGCTTCAGCTGTTTGATATGGGCATGGTCCATGTCCTTCCGGAGCCGGTCGTGGAGGCTTCAGTGCCTGGGTCCGTCTCCGCCGAGCTCTCCGGGGGGTCGGAAGAGGGGCTGAAGGACTGGCTGGTGCAAGATGGAAGAGGGGGGCAAGGAAAACCATGGACTCTTCGTAGATTGTGAGGGTTTCTGCTTTCATTCTGCTTTCATTTTGCTTTCATTCTGCTGTGCCACCATGGAAGGAGTTTTCTGATTGGCACTGAAAAACGGGTGTGGGCCAACAGTGCCAAATTGCATGCTGGTGGGTTATTGGCTTTGGTTCCCCTTCTTAGGTTTGATTGATTAATAGCACATGCAGCACATAAATCAATTTAACTTTGAACTCGGTACACCATGCACGCCTTCCTGCAGAGCAAAGATTTTGATACATGCGAGGGATAGTACTTTAAGCTCGCAAATTACTTTTACAAATGATATAACTTCTGTCCATACTCCGGCCTCCATACAGGTTTCCTGGATTTTCCCTACCGTTTGACTTGGTTGCCCAATGTTTCATCCCCCTTCCCCCTTTTGACCGCTGAGGCGCGAGAACTGTATGCCTTGGGGATGGGCGGAACGATGCATTGGATCCCACCGGTGCGCCTAGCTTCTGAAGGGATGGACCATCCAGGTCTTTCGGGACCGGAAAGGACACCATAGGACACCCACCGTTTACCGCAGCGGTGTGGAGGATCCCGAACAGGCTCCTTAGGGAGGGTCAAGTTGATGGCCGATCCATGGATTTTCAGCAGGACTCTTCTGAATTTGGAAGGGAGTGCAATTTGGCACACGTGCTGCATCCGATACACGTATATGCGCGATCATGTTTTAATGAGTCTCAATGTCAGTTTTCATAGATTTTGTGCTGGTGCCTTGCACGGTAGACGTTCTGAGTCGGTCTTGGTGCTCAACCCTTGCTTCGGCAGGTATGAGAGGCTTCCAAGCTCTCGGGCATTTGAACCTGAGCAATAGTGAAATTGTGGGCAGACCCCAACATTGAAAAGCCGATCTAACTATTAAACTCATAACTCATATCGACATGTGGCTTCCCACTCAGAACCCAGGCGGGTTTCGGGTTCAGCCAGGTTTGGTTTGCCAGGAGACTTGGGCCGGGCGCAGCGGCGCCTGCTCCGACCTCTGGGGCGTCGGTCTGGTGGTGCACGTGCTGCTGCTGCGGCAGCTGCCCTTTGGACTGCAGCATTGTGAGGCGAGGACTTGGTGGGAGCACCGTTGGGGCCGAGCCAAACATGGAAGCTCCTAGAAGAATCTTGAAGCCCACTAACATCATAATTACGATATCATACGATCAAACACGACGAGACCCGACGGTCCTGATGGTGTTTGATCGCCAGGGCCGGGTGGCTGTCTGGGACGCCATCCGCACTGGCGCCGTGGCTTCCTCGAACGCCAATGTGTCGAAGGAGGCCATGTACATCCTTGGGCAGCTCTTGGAGAAGGAGTCCCTTTGCTCTCAGTTGTTTGAACCATTTACGACACTGGTGCCCGGAAGGTCGGATATTGGTTCATCCTTAAGCTGTGAGCTGCTGCGCCCCGTAGCACCCACTGCGGGGTTAAAGCTCGATGGATGACCCATAGAGCCAATACAGGTTTTCTCACTCTTCTGCTCCAGAGCTTTGGTTGTGAACATATTCACTTATATACGTTTACCGGAGCCCTGGCAGTTGGGTGGGCATTGGTGCCAAGTTGAGAATCCCTCAAGTGGAAGGAGCTACGGAGCTTGGGAGGTTTGGCCCACACACCGCCGTGTTTGTGGTGTCCAGACATAGTCAAAGGGAACTTGATGGCAACAGAGATCCATCCTTCACTGCTACCACGTGGTACATGAACAAACAGGAGCACCTCTCTGTGTGAGAGCTGCAAGAGATTCCTTCTGGATCGCTCTCCTCCCCAGTTATGTCTATTCCCCACACCGGTCCCCGTCCACCGCGCCACCACAGGAGCCGCTGCTCCGCGCCACCTCCAGCGAAGCGCTGCAGTGTGAGTGGCTCAACCGCAGCCGGGCGAGCTCCGACCTGCGGACGCCCACGCCCGGTGCCCGGAAGACGGTGGCCAAGGCGGTGCAGCAGCGCAAGGTGCAGCTGCCGGTGGAGACCGAACGCTGGGAGGAGCGGAGGCACTTGGAGTTTCGGTGAAATCTTGGTGAAGATGTTGTGGCTTGTTGGTTAACTTTCGTTGCTTTTGGTCTGTTGCCTCGGCGTCGCTTGGCGTCCGTCCCGGGCGCTTTTGGTGCCAAAACGAGCCCGACCGAGGTGGAAAGCGTTCTTTTTGGGTTCGAAACGACTCCGTCGAACGTGGTCTCCCGAAGGCCGTGTCCCCAGCGATGTGCCTCGGCGCGAACGGCATGTTTTCGCTCCGTGACACGTGTCCAGGAGCGATCCTTTTGGCAGTCGCTGATGCTTCAGACGTCTCAATGGTCCAAGCCTGACTGAGAGGCCACTACCTGGGAGGATGTTTGTTTGAATGGAATCGTTCTTTACGACCCGCGCTTTCCGTGCGGAAGCGCCCCCCAAACGGAAGCGCGCATGCTGATCTCTGAGTGGTGGACTGGATGAATCGTGAGCGCCGCGGTGGTACGGGCGGTGGTCTGCGCGGTGGTCGAGAAAAAGGCAGGGCGGCTGAGTACTGATGAAAGACGATGAGACCTTGAAACACCACCGTTTTTTTCGATGGCAGATGAAGACCTGGTGAGTGGGCCTTGAGAAAAGGCCCCGAAGGGACCAGCCTCGATCGCTTCAGCGTGATACGTTTGGAAGGGGCAACCTGCCTTTCACCTCTCCCAGTCGATCACGAGCGCCCAACCACAGACCACCAGAAAGGCAACCGCTCAACGGACTGGGAAGATATATTATGGCTGCCAAAGTTCACAGCAAATTGGTAGGTGTCTTGGCCGCGGTGGATGTTCGTCCTAGAAGTACTGAACAGGTTTTCGCCCATTCCCAAAGAATTCCCAGCTGAATCGAAGGATTAAAGTTAAAACACAACCTTTGAGGCGCTGCTGGGCCATACGGCTACAACCGGACCCGGATTTGAAATTGAGATTTCAATATCTCGACCAAACTCTTTTGACTCATCCCGCAGCAGGCTTTACGGAACGTGTTGTGCGGAACGCGTGAGGGAACGCGGACCCTTCAGCGGTCCTCAGGTCGACCTTCATCAATCGACTGCTTGGGACCAGCGTTCAGGCGACGGTGAGCGATCACACTGGACTTGGTGGGGAACGGTCAGGTGTCCAATGGGTGGGATCTATGAGAAAGTTCGCAATGGAATTTGCGTCACATGATGTGATGTTCTGTATAATAATATATTATATATATACATATACACAGTATATAAGTACAGTATATACTATAACAGTTCTTTTTGTTTTTTGGTTTGTGTTTGTCTTTCTTGCGGGGTGTAGATGGCACAAGCAATCCGGTTCATACAGATCGGCAGAGGCAGGCCGATCGGCGCGTTTCCGCTGGGGTTCGACGGTTCCAATGACCCGACCGAAACCAGCCGAAAGGTTGGTGACTCGATGGTTCGAGGCCCTGCAAGGTTCGTTGCCGAGTCTCGTGGTTTTTCACATCAAAGCGTTGGTTGCCATTCCCTGCTGCATTTTTTCTGGCTGCTCAGTTCTACAACATTCTACGTTCCTTCTTGTGCTAACCATGTGGGCGCTTCTAACTGCTTCTGCCCTCACTGCTGCCTTGGCCGCCTGCGAAGATGGCAACTGTGACGTGAGCAACCTGCTGCAAAAACATCGGCATCAGAGCATGGGTGCAGAGTCAAAGGCCAAGGCAGCCACGTCGGTGGCCCTTGAAGCATCCTCGTGGGCTATCCTGGAAGCATCGAATGTTTCACAGGGTTGCACAGGAACATTGATACCTTTGGGCCTTTGGGAGATGTACATCAGGATATTGGGGTAGACTCGATGATTTCTTAGGTGTTTCTGTTCTAACATGTCCTCATACATTGGAATTCGTGTGCAACCCTGAAGAAAGACTTTGCCATGTTTCGGTGGGACAGCTCTGAAAAATTGAGGTATGCCGCGGTATGCCGCCTACCGCCTACCGATTACCGATCACCCAGAATGAGGTGTTTGCGTACCTAAGACTCCCAAAAAAAGGCACAGTGCACTGGTTGTCCCCGAGTTCAGGTGGTTTTCTTCTACAAAGGGAGTTGTGGATGTTTGTGCTGCTGAAGTGTCCGCAATCTCCGTTCTCTATGGCTTTCCACAAGTCTTACTCAACCTACTCGTCTCCGGAAGAACCTCCCCACCCAAACCACTCGATGTGCGAAATGCCTTTTGGCCCATTGGCCTCGCGGACGTACTCGTGGAACTCTTCCTGAGGAACTCACCGAGTACCAGGTGGAAGGCTCTTGGGATTGGTGGAGTGAAGGTGATATCTACGCACATGTCGAAGTGAACCCTTCGAGCCTCGGCGGGACCGCTCCACTCAGGACCATCCGTGGTTCGGGATCTCCAGCCAGGACACCCATCTCGGATGGTTCAGGTGGAGCCGCTCCTGGTTTTTCTGGCGCCCGGTTTGGCCGAGTTGACGGTCAAAATGTTGGAATGAATACGGGATTGGATAGGCTGGATGTTACATCAGACCGGTATTGAAACAGACATCGTTGCGTATGTCTTGTTCATGAACTCACTGCTCTTCAGAATCTGAGGAAGTTTGCGTACAAGTCAGAGGTGCGCTACGACCAGAACAAGGGGGACCTTGATATGCAGATCTACCTGCCAACAGATGTGGGCACCATCAAGGTGTCACTGTACGATCACCATGAAGTTTTAAGCCATGATCTGGTGGGGACCAGCACCTTCAATCCCGCCACAGATTGTGGAGCGGAGGATGTGTGCAGCTTTACCTTAAAATTCCGGAGCACGGAGACAGTGGTGGAAGAAGTTGCTAGGCTTCAGGGTCGTTGGATCCGTGGTGGTGCATTGAGAGCGCATGCTGAGGAATGCAACAAGCGAGGTACCTTTGTTCATTTTGAGGAAGAGACCCGGGAGAAGAGCACCTACAAGCTGTACAGTGTCAAGGCGCCGCGCCTGGCGCGCGGCCCAGAACTGGGGCGGTTGCGCGAGCGTGAAGTGGGTTTGGCCAGGGGTTCTCCGAGCACGCGTCCACTTTCCGTTTTTCTGTTTTCGGAAGTGAATCTTCTCCAATCAACTTATGCCCCAAACGGGTAGCACACGGAACACAGGGAGAATCCCCGACCCATTCAATCAGGCACAGATGTTCGACGCTGAGATGTCGATTTGGGGATGTTCGACGCTCATTCAATGGTTTTGACATGTTTTGACCCTGTGACCCCCATATCGATACCTACACCATGCCCTGAAAGCAGTGTTGGACTCCCACCAGAGTCCGGTGAAGTTGCGGCGAAGGCGGAAGGGATTGAGAATGAACTCTTCTATGCTCGGAACGGCTCTGTATTTCCCGCCTCACTGCACGGCGTGCATTGGATGGACCAGCGTGGGACCTCCTTGCGGAAGCGTGGGAAATATGAGGAGGAGCCGGACTACAAGCAGGTCCGAGGGGATTTCCGGTGGATGCTCACGAAGAAGTCCATTAATAATGTAGTGTGGCTTTTCGCAATCCAAGATTCTGTGGCAAGCAGCTGGTCTACAGGCTTTTGATAGCTGAGACTGTATCAGGTTTCGGGAATTTGATTGGGTAGACACAAGTCAGAGGGAGTACAGGTGGGGCGGAAAGCACCTGCCTTCGGCGGATTGTTAAAGCACCAGTTGCAGTTGGCTGAAGACACGCAGTTCACTTTTTTTGGGTCTTCCCATGTCTTCCCCATCACAAACACAACTTCAAACTCCCCATGCAGAATCAACTCCAGCTCTTCTCACCATTTTTGACCTTTTCACACTTTTCATCCAGCTCAGCGGACCGGCAGGTGTGCGCCCTGTCAGCGGAGGAGGTCTTCATGCACTTTGGGGAAGCGGCCTGGAACCCGAAGACGAAATGCGCCACCGGTGTGAGGCGGGGACCGATGCCTTGTTTGGACGGATAGGCCGACGAGGCCGTTGGGGGACGGACGTTGGGCGGATGGACGGATGAAGAGGCCCCCGATGGTCGGGCAAGTTGCGTTGGGATCGAGGGTGCTTTTCGGCTGAAGGGAATGGATCGAACAGGTTCTGGCGAATTTCCTGTCTTGGTGGTCAAGTGGGTCCCCTATTGGGACGGTCCATGTGAAGGGTAGTCCTTGGGTGGAATCTTATGCGCCAGACAATCTTGGAAGGCTGCTAAGCTGGCTAAGCCCTGAAGCTGTGGTCACCTGCTTCTCCAATGATGCGCCCTGATGTTCCTCCATGCGCTGCATGCACCACACCCCCGCCCCCCGCACCGCTGATTTTTGCTGACCTCCGGAGGCAATATGGTGGCTCGCCTTTGTCAGGGCATTGGTCTTGGCTGGATGAGGGCGGAGTGACGAGCACGCAGTGGGCAAATGGGAACGGTTGGAACATGAAGTACGACTTCTGCTTCAGAGATGAGGATTGCTTCGGAACGACGTCTCACTCGCTTTTCAGCGGGCAAGCGGCAATCTTTGGGATGGATTGGGGGTAAGCTGCATGTTTGGACCCAGAAGCAGCGGCATGAACTTCTGGCATGAACAATTCATTTGGAAGACCAATATTCTGTTTAGAAGCGCTGAGAATGTGGGATTGAACTGCTTGATTGGGGAGTACAGCTTCTTGTAAATTGCTGAAAGGGTTCCAAAGAAACCACACCTGCCGGTGCTCACAGCCACTCATATCAACCAGCCTTGTGCGACCCTTTGTTGGTCCCACAGAAACAGGTGTCAAGGACATCACCTCCCCCACAGAGTCCGATTTCTCCAGATTTCGAATTCCTCGGGACCCTTCGAATTCCGCCCTCCGCCTCTCCGCCTCAGGAGATGACCTTCATCGATGTGATGATCCGGATCTCTTTGAGTCGCATCTTGTCCGACACCTTGGGCTTGCCCAGCTTGTTCCCGCCCCATGTGGAGGTGACCTTGCCCACTTGGCTCAACGGAGTGAGCATGAAGAAGACCAAGTTCGGCTGGGATCGAGACTCGAAAGGGAAAGGAGGAACAAGACAAACAGGAGTGATACAGGTCCGTTGTTATTTTATTTGATTTTTTTTTCTCTCTCTGTCTCTCCCTCTCCCTCTCTTTGTCTTGGAGGTTTGGTGGGTTTTGGGTCCAGTTCTGATCAATTTGGGGTCGTAGAGCGTACGTGTTTCTTTAGCGCATGAGCCACGCGACATGCAGATGTGAGTTTAAAAACAGATCTCTCGACCTAAAATTGTTTCGCACCTAAAACCTTTTTGGGTCTACCTCATTGACATGACATCACACTTGAAAAAGCCCCAAATCCTCACCACCGGGACAACCCAGTTGAGTGGCATCTTCGCACCGTGTGCGTTTTTTCCGCGTATGGTCCGCCCAGTCCGAAGCCCCGTTGCTCACCTGAGGCCTAACGACCATCGGGCCTTCTTGGCTGAGGACGTTGATCCGAACCACCTTCGACAGTGGAATCATCCAGAGCGTCTTTGGGATGGGTGTGGGAACACCGGCGCCTCTTTAGCAACGTTTTGCCGGGTGAATCCGATCTTCCCTTACAAAACACCTTAGAATCTACGTTCCGGACCGCCACTCCGAGCTTCTCACCGGGTTCTTCCGGTGTGTTTCTCCTGCGTTCGATGCTTGGATCTTTCGACGCTTCGCTGCGGCATCCAGGCCTTGGAGAGGACTGGCCGTTTCTGTCCGGGGGAATGGAGTGTCATTATCCCTTGCTCCAAATCGTGGACGGCCACGGCCAGCGAGGCAAGTACTATCAGGACCGATAGGGCGAGCGGAGGTCCCACGGTGGGGGGGGCGCCAGCCGTATCGACCCGGTACTGACCCGTTGGTAGGCGGACTAAACCCATGTCAGATGGCAGGACTACCTGGAGTACATCAACAACGGCACCAGCTGCACTACGCCAACCTTTGACTGCCAGGTGAATCAAGCTCCTGGCACCGTCGTCATTGGGCGCTTGGAGCCCTTCTGAGTCTGGAAAGCCAGTTTGTGAGCTGCCGAAGGCACCGGAAAGAAGCATGTGCATCCGGGGTTGGAGGGTGCAGACTGCAACCAGGTTTTGTGGGGTCTGAAGGGTCTGAAGTTGAAAGAGTGAGTCTCTGCAATTCCATGGTCTTCACTTCTAACCAATTTAGTCATTCTGAAGTCTGAAGTGGCTAGCAAATCATCTTTCCACTGGTGGAAATAGGCTTACATTTTGAAGACCTCCAGTGGCAATGGAACATAGCGCGACTTGCGGTCCCTGTCCGTCACGGCCTTTCATAGCAGTGAAGTCGGAGGGTGTTCCAAAGAGATCAGCCGACCACCGAGTCGCTCCTCGAAGAACCATCTCGATACCAAGCAACAAGAGGCTCGTCCTCCAAAGCACCAACCTTCCTCGCCATGTCGACGAAAAAAACACAACACCACGAACCAACGAACAACCAAGATCCCTAGCAACCCCGGCAATCACGTTCCTAAACACCGCAAGGTCAACCGACAAAGTCTTAGAGCAATGGACAATAAATTTACTGTTTTGGACCATGGGTGTTTTGTTGCACTCATTTGGAGCTTAGTGAGCTTGCTGCTTTGGGCAGACCTTGCTATGACCCGAGCAGAGGGAAGCCGAAAAGGAAGACAGGTGCTGCAAGAAAAACCATTGGAAAAACCAAGTATAGTTCCATGAAACGTAATTTTTTGGAGCCTTGATCACCCCAAAAGGACCACTAGGACCAGGAGATTTGGCGTCTAGGAGACGGGCGTCGCGCCCACGGACGACGGCTTCACCGTCCGGGCACCTGGGGGATGTTGGATTTGTGAGCACGGGGACTTCGTGCTGGAGACTTGATGGGGTTGAATTGTTGACGGACCGTGGGGGTGTTGTTTCTTCGATCTAGCCATCATTGTGCCATTGATACGCAGGACAACAGTCACGCCATGGTCACTTCAACTTATGTGGATACGATTTCATTCAAAAATACATCATGATGGGAATTGCTGGTGTTCCCTCAAGGGCTCTGCTTGGGCTCCAAAAGCTCTCGAGGCAGGCATGCTCAACAAAAACCTCGCCTCTCAAAAGTCCTTGTCTGTGGAGCAGAGTGTTGAATTAGGAGTCCCTGGTCTACGGTATCCTGGGGAGTGAATTGGATCAGGGCCATCATTGCCTGTGTATGGTTCTGCGGCTGTTTGGGCCAAGGGGGCAAGATGGGACACGTTTTCTCATGGACAAGACAAGGAGAACACAGAAAGCGAACAAAGTTTTCCTTAGACCCCCCCCGAACATCTTCAAGACTACGTTACAACAAGAGGGGTCCTTGATCGCCCCTGTAGCAACCGGCTTTTTCTTTACTCAGATTCACTCTGCCATTCCGAAGAGACAATCAGATCAAGTTAGAACCATTAGAATGGGTTGGAAGGCAAGCTGGGCCACCTGTACCCAGGCGCAATGACATTGAGCCTCTAGACTCTAGGTCACAGCCGGTTTGGTGACTCCTTGAAAGCTCGTATAGGCAACATTTAAGCAAATATTTTTGTAATCAGAGATCTTAGCCATCCAAGTAGCTGAAACAAATCCAAGGAATAGGAGAGATGTTGTGAGGACACGATGAATCCAAAGGTACTGGTACAGAAACTCTGGTGCTCTCGAACACCGAGTATGTGACAGGCGGCGTAGCTTGAGCCTTCGAGTAGTCTGGGAGACCTTTCTTCCATCCCTTTTCTGCGGCTTCGCAGCTTCCAAGCCGCCATGGGCGGCTTCGCAGCTCCAGCCATGCGAGCGGCTACAGCGCACGACTAAGCTACGCGCACAGGCGGACCTGATGTGCGGGATGTGTCGTCTCACGGTGTTTTGCATGGCGTCTCCGAGAGGTTGAACAGGGTGCGAGGGGTTCGTTTGGTTCGGCCCGAGGGGCGAAATGACGTGCCAACGGATTGACAGTGCATTTGAAGCAAACGGTTTTTGAAGAAAACCAGCCTTGGAAGCCCAACGTGTCCGTCCATAGCTCGGGCGATGCAGCAAGTAAGGGCGACTCGCTGAATGTTCACTGGTTTCACTGGATCTCTGAAGATGCTGCGATACAGAAAGATCCAACAAATCCAGGGCTTTCCGTCTTTGGGCAAAGCAGACGTTCTCCGTTTCTTTGCCGTGAAAGTATCTCCAAAAGATGGCCAGGAAGTGTCTCTTCTTCTAGATGTTGCCGAAAAGAAGCCCCGCAACGACCTCGGGCTTTCTTCCCTGCTCGGTCGGCGATTCGCAGGTGCCCCCATGTAGCAGCGCCAGACTCGTGATGGAGCGCTTGTTCAAGCGAAGGCTCCATCTCCAAATCATCAATTGCCCCTTGAGAAGGAACGAGATTTGCATCGTTATTGTTTAAAATTGTATTTATTTTATATTAATCCCAGGGCATCCAGTTACCACTATACATAGCTGGTAACCAGTGGTTCCAAAGACTAAACCCATAGTATCAACTTGGAAATCGTCTAGCCCTCGAAGTCTAGTCCAAGATCCT
>CAXAMN010006513.1:38529-118762 GCA_963970005.1 Durusdinium trenchii | reverse complement strand
GGCCTTCTGTTGTCAAAGGTCCTCCGGAACCCGCTGCTCTTGCCTTTGCCTTTTCCTTTTGCACTCTTTCCTTTTCCTTTTCCTTTGCTCTGCCCTTTACTGCTTCCTTTACCTTTGGATCCTTGACCACGTCCATCTGTTTCAGGTCCAATGGCAACCACGGGGTAAAATCCTCTGGATAGGGCCAGCTCTCTCATCCGTCGACGACTGTCCAGGTAGGATATGTAGGCTTCTTCTGTGGCGTCAACAGCTTCATCTAGCTCCTCAGGCCACGGTTCATCATCTTGCCATTCTTCAAAATTCACTTCTTCCTCCCACCAGTCATTGAAGTCGTCTTCACCATAGTATCCTTCTTCGTCTTCGACGTCATAGTCATCCTCGAAGAACACTTCTGTGGAATTGCTGGTCCTTTGCAAGTCCTTAGGATTTGGCTTGTGATCACCACCAAACATCTTCATCAATGCTTTGTGAACTTTCTCGTACTCCAATTCACCTTGGCACAATGCTTTCACCTGAACATGTGTCCAACGGGGAATTCCTGATCTGGTCAACAAATGCCAACCACTGAGCAATGCTGGGACTTCAACTCCAACATCTCGCATGCGCTTCAGAAGAGTCCGGTGTCTCACCAAATACGTGGTCATGTCCTCATTCTTCAACCTCTGGAATTCCGCGAAAAACTCTTCACAGCGGGAAGGCACTTCAACCTGCTTTTCATATTGGTACAGGTTGTCCAGGATTTCGTACACAAAGGTGAAAGGTTGTGTACTGCGTTCCAAAGCCTCAAAAGAAATTTGCTCTGTAGAATCCCATGCCAGATCTTGCAACCTTGAAATCAACAACAATGTACCCTCAACTGCGGTGTCAACATTGCGTCGATGACATTGTCGTTCAAACAACTCAACTCTTCTGCGAAAGCTTCTGTATGTTTTCTGACTCAAACCATCTGTGGAGGGACATGCTTTCGACAATCCGGAATCCAAACCTTTGAAACCTCCGTTGTCTCTTCTGCCCCCATCACCTTCAGCTAACGCTATTCTAGGTCTTGTCTCGTCCGGGAAGTCAAACTCTCTGGGTGTCCTGACACGTCGGGTCCCTGTCCTCCTCACCGGTGAGCTTCGTTCAGCTCCTGCAGCGGCCTGAGACATCAGCCTGCCACGCCAATCACGATCTGTGAGGTGAGTGTCACGAAACCCTTTCACAGGATCACGTAGCGCTCTTCAAACACGAAGTCTCACCGTCGTCAAATGCCGTGAGGAGCGTCTCGTGCTCCGCTACCAATATCAACTTGGAAATCGTCTAGCCCTCGAAGTCTAGTCCAAGATCCTCGGTCTTCCGCACCTTGTTTTCGTCGATGTCGTAGCTAGTCTTACGCTCAAGGGCCCTCGTGAACCGAGATGTTTCGGATTCACGAGATCAACAACCTGAAATGAATGGAAAATCATGTATGCATTAGCAGGAATCGACACATAGACCTAGAATCCCTGGTTCCTTATATATAGTGGTAACTGGGATGCACTGGGCATATGTCATATGTATTTTTTTGCAATTTATTTGTTGACTTCCCTCGTTGGCCCAACCACTTTGGACTGCCTGACGTGTTCACGTGCACCGAGGTTCGGAGTCTCATTGCCTCACCTTTGCCGGGGAGTTCTTCCAGAGCGGTGGGTGGGTTTCTTGATGTGAAGAGTGGTGGATGAAGATGGCCACATCATGCCACAGGATGTGTGGAAAAAAACCGGGGGAAAGAAGGAACGAAGCCTCGCAGACGGCCGACCATGGCTGTTTTTCCCTGATCGTGGTGAACTTCAGAGTCGTGGAATCCGGTGGTTTGGGATGCTAAAAGGCCTACACAGTGGGAGAAAAATAGATGGTTTTCATGCTAAACATTCCTTTCATAGAAGAGAATTGTGTTTCTGGAGATATGAGGACAAGTGAGGAGACCTCGACCATCCAAGGGCTTTAAGCCAAAAGAGTCTTCTTTTTTGTGTGCTGGTGTGTCAGAAAAGACTCATCGACCCTCTTTGAAAAGAACCTGTTTGTCAGGGGCCCACAATTAAAGGATCTCTCCAATTTTAAAGCCCTGCATCACGTGATCAGGTGGGACCTCGTGTGGAAGTCATCGAGGAGGAGGGGTGGTTCACCCGCGAAGAAAACGCTGGGGAAAAAGGGGATGGGACAAGTCTAATCGCTGGGGAAAGAACTTGCCATGCACATATGCAACATGCAGTTTTGGCCAAGAATTGCAGATCGTCAAAGAACCGTTCATCCCGTTCGAACCGAATTCCAGGTACGGTTGGACGGGTGGAACGGTTTCAAGGAACGGTTGGACGACCTCAAACTCAGCTCAGGCCTTGGCCTCGGTCCGTCCTCCCCGGAAGACGCGACGACGAGACGACGCGCCGACCCCGACGCCGTGTTGTGGAGACCGGCCGTTTTTCCGAAAGGGGTTTTGGGTCGGTCCGGAATCTGGACGTGGCAGCCGAGTCTTTTTGCAGGATGCTGGTTTGGATCTGCAGAGTCATTCCTGGACCTCTGGACTGTCGGGATACGTGCCTTGGATCGCCTTGGATTTACAAACATGTAAGGAAGGGGACATGGGCAAAGGCGGTCGGAGGCTCCTTTGAGAGAATTCCCTTTGAAGGAGGTCATCATATGATGAAGATGTATTTGCCGTCGCACTACATATACGTTCTTTTATATGACAAGGCTGTGCCATCGAACAAATTAACATGTCTTGCTTGTGGGAAACATGCTTGTGGGAGCAGATGTGAAGAAGAATTGAGACTTTCTCTCAACTCGAGCCAGGTGACCTATCGCAATGACGATCACAGCAAGTTTCTATGCCTCGTTGTGGTTTAGCCGCACGGGACAGTGGCATCGGGCGGGCCATGCAGAGTCGGCGCATTTTTCGGGTGTCAGCGGAAGCTGAAACTGGCTGCCGTCAGCGGAAGCGCATTTTTCGGATTTTTATTCTTGAAAAAATCCCCGCTGGCCTTGTTCTTAAGAACGTCTCCCAGGTCATGTGCGTGAAAGATGTTCGCTCCACAGACGCTCTGGTTCAAATTCTGAAACAGCGTTTTCCCTTGCCCCCTCCAAGTCTTAATGTTGATGTGTAAAAAGAAGGTGGGGGTCGTGGATTCTGAGCATATCAAGCGGCATCAACCAGCCTTCATCGCTTGTCACTCTCATCTGTCCATCGGACAGAACCCTTCGTCGTTGGACGCATGAGACGGAGACGCGACCCAGGTCTCCTATCCCCTCATTGGTTCATGTTGCTTCACGGCCCGTTTCGGAGACCTTCAGCTCCTCGGCTGCTGTTCTCATTTTGATGAAGATGGACTCTTCAACTTCTGTTCTTTTTTGGGGATGTGACACAAGTACACGTCCATGCATCCTCTGTGTTGTTTTCCTTTTTTTGGTTGTCAAATAGATTCAAATAGTGTTTTCATTGCGGCGGCGATCAGAGACTGACGCTACTCGACAACCAGCGCACCGAGGGCATTGCACCGAGTGCAGCGCACCGAGCGCACCGAGCGCACAGCACAGAGTGCACCGCACCTAGCGCAGTGCAACGCACCGAGTGCACCGAGCACACCGCAGCGAGCGCGCTGAGTGAGGACACACTAGCCCAGACTGAGAAAAGAACAGCTACTTCAGGAGTTGCCTAGCGCACCGAGTGCAACGCACCGAGTGCAACGCAGCGCGTCCACCGCAACGCTCGCAAGTTAGCACCAGTCACGCTTTACCGCTGCACTTAAGACTTGTGACGGATGAAGTTGTTGTATGTTCCATGTAACAGGATGCCGCCTCAAAGACATATTGGAGATCAATCAGTTTTGGAATGCCCCCTCTTGAAAGAAAGATCCAGATTGGTGAAATGAAATCCACCCCCTCAGTCAGACTCTTTTTCCGTGTGCCCAATGATGCTCATTTTGGCTGTTCCGTCTTTCTTCGCTCATGCGACGCGTGGACCAAAAGAAGCCGTCGTCCCGCCTCGGACCAAAACAGGTCTCCACAGGTCACGTCAGACGGGGTGAACCCACAGCTCTGGACGAAGACATCTTTCGCACCTGGACGGTCGGGACAGCTTCCGAGCGGAATCGGTCGCCAGACTCGCCCGACGTGGACTCTGTCACCGAGTGTCACCGAGTGAGCCGTGCGCAGCGGTGCTCAGGTTGAAGGATCCGATGGAGCTCCTACAGATGCTGGGCCGAGATGGGGGCACTCAAGAGAGAGAAGATGAGAAGAGTATCCTTTTAGAAGACCCAGATTGGAGAACCTCACTTGGGTTCTTGCAGCGAATTGATGTCATGGTATAAGCGGATCGAGGTTCTTTGGTCCGGAACCCAGGGCCACTCAGGGCTGGACTTCCGCCCTAGTGATGGACACGGGACTTCACCAGCCCCAGCCGCGACATGAGGAGAGCACCCGAGCTTTGTGAGCGCAGCGAACTGCGAAAGGCGGAGGGATGCGCCGGGGTTGCAGGGAGAGACTTGAACATTAGAAAAGCCAGTATTTTAATATAACTGGTGCGATCTCCTCTATGAGGCGGTCATTCTGTTCTCGGAAGATGGAAAACCACCTGGAGAGAAGGACAACCACTGAAGGAGAACTCTAAACAGCCGCAGAATCTTGCTGTTTGTCTCGCCTGCGGATTGTTCAGAGGCCACTCAGTTTTTGTTTTTTTGCTTGTTTATGGTGTACTGTAATGTACTGTAGGGGTTGGCAACATCCCAGTTGCTTGCTTCTGCACTGAAAGATCCTGACTTGGTGCCTGTCACTGTCCCTCCCTGCCACTACTCAACTCGGGACCCACCGGCCGCGGCGCCGCTTAGGCACTTGGGAACTGCTGGACGTCGAAGCTGAGGAGGTCCTGGTTCTGCGGGTGGTTCTGCTGCCGCAGAAGACTCGCCGTGCCCCGGACTGGCGTTGGACCGCGTGGACGGCAGGGTGAGTGCACCGGGATTTCTTCCACCGCGCTCGTGTTGGGAGAGGTGGAGTTTCCAGCACGCATTGGCCTCGCAGCACGCAACCTGGTTCGCCTTGGTTTCGCGCGATTCTCCGGCGTGGTCAACTGGCGCGCGTGGGGCCTTCCGAGGCCTTTCGAGCAGCTTCGCCTCTCGCTTGCGGGATGCCTCATGGTGTGGCTCTGCACAGAGGATGTGCGGTATACGATGGCCCACAGAGAGGGGTTGCGTTCGACAAACATGGTAGTACTTGTTTTGGCTTCCCACATGGATCACGTCCATTGTCCATCCTGACTTCGCCATCCTTGCTGCGATCGCAATGTGTTGTGCGTGTTCGCTGGAAGGAGGGAATCGGTGGGTGATGCTCCTCGTCAGCTTTGCATAGAGGTGCACAACAGGCAGGGGCACAGTTCGTTGTTACGAACCTCGTGCCTTTGCCTGTTTGGCTCGCCAGTCTCGGCAGGTCTCGAGAAGAGTTTGTTTTCGAGAACGACTGGTTCAGATATGGCAGCTGGCTTGAAGCTCCGGCGGACCGTGCCATGGCAAGCAGATTTCGGCACAGTTGTTCCTTGTGTCGTAGTGGCAGATGTGCAAAGCACTTGGAAGCGTCAGTGTTTGGTCTTGCTCTTCCCAAGCTAGTAACAAGAACGCCACGTTCGGGGCTCCTGGCATCGCTACTAGGAACAAGGACGCTACTGGCCGTACTAGGAGCAAGTAGCTACTAGGTAACAAGAACGCTTCAAGATGCGAATCGACCCGCCAGGTTTGCCTGCTGGTGCAACCACCACGTTGAGGCTTTGCCCCTTGGGCTCAAATCTGCAGTTTGGATTGCGCAATGGCAGGAAGCGAAAGGCGTAGATCAAAAAGGAGGTTGGCGATCAATTTGTTTTGCTGCTTTTCAGGTTTCGGAAGAAATCCTCAACCTTGCCATTCAGATCTGGATTCTGAATATCAGATATACCAAAAGAAGACCTTGTCGTGCAAGCTGAACATGGCTCCGCCACCTGTGTGGCCGGAGGCTTTGCAACTGAGGCAATATGGACTACTTCTATGGAATCAGCGGGTTATTTTGGTATGTGAACGAATCGCACCGCCCTGAGTGCTTGACATATTTTCACAGCACCATGTAGTGTGGTGAAGCCAGTCATGGGGTTGACAAATAGGTATGTAATTATGTAAGTTAGTTATGTACATGTTCTGAGGTGGACGTATACAAAATGAACAGCAAGTGTTGTGGTCTTGGTGACACGACAAAACCTTTCTTGGTCTTGATGAACACTGGACTCTGCAGCTGCCCACATTGGAGCTTTTTGTGACTTACGACCCCCGCTCAGAGAAGGGAAAGGACATTCCTGGATGGGCACTGCACAGTCTCATTCCAACAATGTCACACTTGGAGCCGACCAACAATGCCGGCTTACCTTCCGAACTTACTTCGTGTGTTTTGCGAGGTCCCTGAATCCTTGAATCTATTGGCTTGCACACTTGTTGGAAACCTTTTGGTATGTTTATATTGGTTTATATAATTGGACGCATGTTCCTGTGGCAGAAACAATGACTGCATTGCACAATGTTCACTTTCTGCCCCAGTCATGCTGCATATTCCACACAAACAAGAAACGCATGGACCCCAATTTTTGGGCAGCCTTGATGGTAGATTTTTGAGGTCACTCAACATATAATGTGCTTGGGGTGGTAGTGGTGGTGGCGGGTAATTTTGGAGATGAAATGCTATTGAATGATAGACTGCAAGGCTCTAGGTCGATTCACCCATGTTAATCGCTGCAACAGGTTGCCTGTTGACGTTGAGATTGCTTCTCAATTTAGTGCGGTGTGCAGTATGGCACAGTGACCGTTGGCACTAAAGTCATGGTTTCAGTGGCCGTTGGCAAGCTTTCACTTCAAAGCACGGTGTGGGTGTAAGTCATTTCAGACCATCTGCAGCGACCGCCCAAGGCATACCGTCTACATGAGCGTGGTCTTCTCGCATCCCATCACGGGACAGGTGCCCCTTGAGGTCCGAAGGTCAGGGCGACACGATGTAATGGCCATTGTAAACGACCCAAGAACCTCGGGTTTAAAGACTTGGGGTTGTTTGTTGGTGGCAACTTCCAGCAGCTCCACTCAACGACTTCCCGATTCTGTCCATGGGAGAAAGTGATAACAGGTGTTCATGCACATACTCCAGCTCTCAAGTCGGGTGCATAGACATTGCCTGTTGGGTAAATGGAGCCATCAGCCTGAGAGGCAGCCTTCCGGGTGTTCGTGGGGCCAGCGCCGGGGGAGCTGCACCAGGAGTGGGTGCAGGCGAGCGCAGCAGCTGCTGAGATTGTGAGACGGTCGGTGGGTTCATGGTCGGTGGGTTCATGGCTAAGAATGAAGGTGAATCAATGTGGATTGGATTGGACATGCTGCAGCACTGGACTTTTCTTTTTTGTCTGACATCCCCACTACCCCTCAAAAAGGGTTGGAACTTTCTTTGAATGGCTCTGATCCAGGAAAAACCCATCATAACACCCTCTTCTGCCTCTGTCACAATATCCAAACGAGAAGCAACAGCCGCAATACTCCTCCGTCAGTCAAGGCTCCGTCGCTGGACTTCGACTGTGCCTTGTATCGTGTCCTGTCGCTGCATGCGCGGCACGCACGGGTGGAGATCAACTTGCCGGAGGAGCTGCCAGAAGTGAGGCCAGAAGCGGCAGCCCAGAATGGAGTGCCTCAAAGTCGTTTCAGCAAGAACTTGGAGTCTCAAAAGCAGGGAACATCTGCCTGGTTGTGTCTCAGGCAGATATGGCTCGGTCTTTTTTGATGTTTTTCGGCAAACCGTTTGGCCAGGTGTGATCCGGTGACTGAGACCGCCCTGGTGCCGCGCGAGGTGCCGAAAAGGGGGTTGAGGAAGCGGTTCAGCTGGAAGCGATGCACTTGGTTACTGGAGTAGGATGTATGTCTGACAGTTGGCGTGCTGATGGTAGAGAACAGGAGAGGGAGGCAGGGGAGGGAGGGAGGGAGGAGTTCGAAGTGTGACCGCAATGCCCTATTCCCTTCGAGCTTTTTACATCCTTTTTTCACCTGAACACTTGACTTGAGCACCATTCAGCCGGTGAACCGCCGTTAACGCCACCTGGAAGGCCGGGCCCGAGCCCGAAGCCGAACCAGGCCGGAGAGCCGGTGACATGGAGTTTCCGTTGTTTTTTTTCCCAAAGAAAACTGCCATGGGTCTTGAGAACTCATCTGAGAGTTTGATACGAACATTCTGGAAAAAACACATCCCATCGAAACCAAGAGCGTTGGGAAAGATTCCTGGAAGATTGGTACTTGCGCTCCTTTGAGATTGTTTGTTTGTTTGTTCGTTCGTTTGTTTGCAAAGGAATTAAATGCTACCAAAGACAGTACTGCCCTGAAAAACACCACTGATAGACTGGGCTGTGGACTGCCAACCGGAGCTCCTTTCTTGTTCAAGTCGAATGACTATGACTGGGATGTGAGATCCACCCCATCGCCAGTGGACTGGCGAACAGCCACCAGTGGATCTCAGTTTGGATTCAGTAAAAACCAGACACCGATCGATGATTCCTCCCATCAACCGAATTCAACCCAACACATTTCCATACCATTCCACTCCAGGCCCAATCCAACCCAACAAAAGGTTCAAGCCAACCAACAGACAGCTGGCAACAGCCAGCAGTTGCAGCCCCTTGCACTCGACCCTCAAGTGCCAGGTTTGTTGGACGCCACCCGCCCGCGGGACCTCCTTGAGGGGCTCGGCTCAGGCACGGGTCCCTTGTCTGGCCAAGTTGGGTCTGTTGGTCTCTGCTCAGCGTCCAGAGAACAACTCTTTAGGTTCTTGTCACGTTGAGCTGAGGAAAAAGCCCAAACAAAAGCCCAAACCCACCGATGAACACCGTCAGCTCGCTGCGTTGCCTCGGGGGAAGAAGACTGACTCGTGCGCGAGGCCTCACCTGCGCGGGCGCGGGCTTCGCCGCGGGCGGGGCTGCTCTGGTGGCGATGCCGGCAGTGGGCCTCTCCGAGGCTGGGGTCAGGTGGTGAAAGAGATGGAGCAGGGCTTGGCCAGGCTTATTCAGTAGTGTGATTGGAGGATTTCCCGGGTTGGAACATTTCAACTTGGCGGAGCGTCATCCAAAACACTGTGGTGGTGTATATAATATATATATATATATAATTGAATTTCCCTAATTGCTCCATGACCCTTTCCGGTGGAGGAAGTGGATGTGAAGTGGATCAGCCATGACACTACACTTGATGGAAAGGTTCGGGGTGACGAACCCCTGAACCGGGCTGAACCGCTTCTTGTGGAACAGAAGACTCACGACTCTACTCCGTTCTCCAGGCAGGGGTCCCTGGCTTCTTGCTGGGCATGGCCAAGGGCGCCACCTGCGCCGTGGGGCTGGCCCTGGGCGGCTCGGCCGCCGGCTGTGCGCAGCTGGTCCGTGGCGCGCTCAACACCCCGGAGGCCACCCGGTGCGGTCCCACCGTGGCGTTGGAAGCAACATCCGTTCGGAAACGGGGACATCGTATGACATAGTGACGTAATCACATCGATGCGATTGTGATTATGTGGTGTTTTGGAACACACCATTTTTTTGGGGGGGGGGGATGCGCTCGCTCTAGCCGCTAGCCATCCTCGTATGATGACCTCAAGTCCTGCACCCTTCGTTCGCTCCGGGTCTTTTGGCCTCTTTCCGGGTGACCAATCCCCACCTGCGCCCAGGTCCCAAAACAACCTGGGGAGGCCACTGAAAGTCAAGAAGACGGTTGTAGTCCTCCAGTTCAGGTGCGGGCAACCATTCTTTACAACGATGGCATCATCTGCACTGGCTGCACCAGGGGTGTTTTTCTAGTGCTGGGTGACTGGGTGATGGATTTGTTCACCTACGCGCTGCGTCTCCCCCGGTACTCCGGGTGAGACTTCCGCCGGTGCGGAGGCCTTGCGCCAGGAGGGTCAAAGGCGCTGGGACACCAAGAGTGGCTGCTGGGTCGATGATTTCGTCGACTTGCGCGCCGAGGAAACCAAGGCAGGCTGACCATGGGGGCGAAGGAAGATGAGGGTTGGGGGGGCGAGATGAGAGTGGCGAGATCTGATGGGAGGCCCAAGCCCTGAAAACTGCGCACCATTTCTGCAGCCGTTGCAGGCTGCTGGGATGTCGGAGGATTGTGATTCCGCCCCTCGGCGAGAATGGTGTTGCTCCATCGGGCAGGCTCACTGAAGTCAGTTTGTGTCACTTGTCCGGTGACGGGCGGGGTTTCCCGTGTTCTTGGGTGCAGGAGGAAGACTCGCCTCTCTTCACTGGTTCCTTGAAGAAGGAGGCGGGTGGCACTGCTGTCAGGTCGCGAAAAGAACGCATGTGTGGTGGGTTGGGGGTTTTGGAATGCTTTGATGAAAGAGTGACGAAAAATGGCCCAACTGAGTGGCACTTAATCCGAACTCTGGCCCACGGTTAAGCACTGACCTAAGCTTCTTGTTGAAGCTGTGATGGCTCCCACAGGTGGCTGATAGCTCGTACTACGACCTGCTGGGAGTGAAACCTGGGTCTGGCTCCCAGAGACCGGGAGAAGCTCACCCCGGTGGGCTGCAAAGGCATTGGGTCTATAGCTGCTATGGTCAGCTCGTCATTGGTGGTGGCTGTCCGAATTTCCGTTGGCACCGTGGCATCGCTGAATTCTTCGGTCCCCGGACGTCGCCCGCGACGTGGGGACCGGCACGTCGCGCCGCGAGGTCGTTGCCACGGGAGATTCAGTAACTTGGAACATAAGCGCTCTTGAGGCGGTTTTTGTGGTGGGCCAGAAGTCTGAAGACCTCTCAAAGTGTCTGATTTCCGAAGAGCGGGACCAGAGCCAGGTTTGAAAGCTATAGGTCAAGAGTCAATGAGGGTCAACTACAACAGAGATGTGAGAAAGGCAGAAGGAAGCCAGTGTTGAGCCTCATAGAAACGCTCCATTAAGACGGAGAGGCTGCCCGCACTGCTCTCACTCCCTCAGTTCTTGCAAACAATGCTCTTCGCGAAATCCTAAGAACACCTGCAGTTGCCTAAAAAGCTCGTTTTTCGTTGCAGATGAGCTCCAAAAAAGATGATCTACGGCTTGCTCGGTCTCTTTGAGAGACCGGAGATCCCTTCCACCCTGCGCGTCCCGGGTCCCTCCCTGCAGCGATCGGCTGTGTCCACCGAGGAAGGCCTACTACAAGGCAGCCTTGCAAGTCCACCCGGCCGCTTGGGCACACACCAGGTGGAGGGCTTCTGCTGTGCTTAAACTACTGGGACTGGCAATGGCAGGAGCGGCTTTTCTTGACCTAAATAGAGTTGAGTTATTGCTACACAGCTTTTTGTATCCTTTTTTGGGTTCCTACGATGGAAGACTTCATTTCTTGGAAGAGGGTCCTGCTTGGATTCTCAGAGACGAGATTATCGTTATCTATATTTGGTCGACGAGCATCTAGAACTCGTGCATGGTTCCAAAGGTTTCCATGTTTTTCATGCGGAGGAGCGGACTCTATGAGTACGTATAGGACTACGTAGTGGCCGTGTCAATCTTTTGGGTATGGCTCAAAAAACAGGATACACCCCAAACTTCCCAAACTCATAGGTATATTACAACATGGGCCAACACCTACTCACCTGCGTATCCCTGTTGTTCAAGTTCGAGAGTCACATCAACAAGGCCTGGTCTTGGCCCAATCTCGCAGTGCCCAGGATAAGAACCCTGGCGATCAGGCAGGGTGTGCGAGGGACATGCCTGGACGTGTGTTGTCCCATGGCGCCCACAGTGGCTGTTGATTTGTTTCTGTGACAACATCCCCAAAGAGATAGACATGCACAAACGACAAAAATACCTACCAGGACCCCGCTCTACCAGAAGAGAGACCCCTTGAAAGGCTGATCGTAAGAATTGCTTCGGAACTTCCGTTCCACCCCGTGCTGGATCCGGATCCGGATCACCGGGTTTAGTACGATGTTGGCGGTTCTGATGTGTCAAAGTTGGCAAAGACCCTCGGTTCTTTTGTCCACTGCTTTTTGCTCCAAGACCAAAGGACAAGAGTCTTTTAAGGTCCTTAGTCCTTTGTGAATTCCGCAGCAGCCAGTGATTCTACAGGTCCGTCAAATAGAGACTTTCTCGGTGTCCAAGAAACCGATCGAGACCAAATCGGCTGGGTCGCCTTGGTCGGACCCGCGGCGAGGAAGCACAAAGGCGCTTCCAGGACTTGGCCAACGCCTATCGGGTGCTGAGCGACCCACAGCGGCTGGGCGAGTGGAGGATAGTGGAGGTGGAGGTACAGCGGGTGAAAATCCTGGAGGATTTGAGAACATGCGCTGGGAGTCGGTATTGATCCCGGAGGTGTCGTGGCGTAGCTTTCTTGTTACTAGTAGTAATGCCAGAAGCTACGTTCGTAGCCTCCTTGAACCGTTCGTAGCGATGCACCTTGTGACCAGTAGAATTGGGATGAATTGGGCATATTTGGACGTCTTTCGCTGGTGCGCCCAGCTTCTTGTGGGACTCGTCGAGTCCCTCGCCCTGAGGCTTCGCGAGCACTACGACCAGATGGGAGATGCTGGAGAGGTGCGATGCCCGTCGGCATCGGTGGTGTTGGGGCAGATGGGGCAAGAGATGCATTTTTTGTTTTCAGACAATGGCTTGGGGATTTCTTGGAGAGTTTTATGGTTGACTCAGGATGATCCAAGCAGCATCTGAAACTGATGTGACAACACCTCTTCACCATAGCCCAATCCATGTTTTGATCATTCCTGCCAGGCCACATGTCAAAATATGTAAATTTTCCCTGTGTGGATTCATGTGGATTCCATTCTGAATCCTCAACCACCAGCAACGCCGACCGCTAGAGCTGGCCTTTACAAGCTTTTCAGGCTCCGCCCTGCATCGACCCGCTACTCTTCTTTGGAATCCTCTTTGGCTCCGAGCAATGCTCCTTGATGGCCATGACAGGGAGGGAGCGGACGGGCGAGAGTGGAGAGGGGGGGTGGAGAGTGGAGATCATTCTTGCATGATTCCTTCTTCTCCACATCATTCATCCAAGAGTGGGCAGATGTGGAATGTTTGGATCCAGGATCCGCCACGATCTGCACGACAAGGGGCAGACTAGTCTGTCTTCAGTGCTGCAGGGGCTGCTCGACATCAAGCTTCACAATGATGCAAACCTAGCTTGCTTGAGGGTTCGGTTTCCGGACTATCCCCACGACCATATTGGGCTCCTGGAACTTCGACATCAGGCGAGCGCTACATCGGCAAGCTCTACCTGGCCATGCAGACGAACCAGTCACCGGACCCACAACTGAGCGATGCGAATCCAGCGACCGATGCAACGGACGGAGAACACCAAAGAAAGACATCCTTTCGGAGACCGGAAAGACGAGAAATGGGCAGATGATTGGTTTGGGTTTCCAAACGAGATGGAGACTGACGGGTAGGAAAGAAGACACCTCCTGGGAAGAAGGAACACAGCGATCGACGCTCTTTGTGATCGAGGCACCAATTTGCGACTCCACTGGGGAATTGGACACCTGGCCCCAACGAAGTCGGCCATACCCGTTTTTCCATGTCTTTCCTTGTTGCAGGTTGTCTTCCCCCTGTCTCACCGTTGAGACAATTCATGGGTCTCAGGGTGGCCAAAGAGCTGCAGCGCGATGCCCGCGACCGGTGCTCCGTCTCCAAGCGTCACGGCAGCGTTGGTTTCGCGGGCGCCGCGGGCGCCCTATAGTCTATAGTAGTGTCCTTGCTACTAGTTACTAGTAGCTTCTTGTTACTAGTAGTAATGGCCTCCAACCTACTAGCGATGGCCTCCAACCTACTAGCGATCAAAGACCAAAGGACGCTGGGTGAAATGAGATTGGGCCCACCTTTGGCCCAAACAAGGACGACACAACAAAGGTTAAGGAGATACACCCACCCACCCACCTGGCGCAGCTACTACTGTGCTCTTTTCAGTATGGGAAAACACCCGCAGTCTTTCTTTTTCTGAGGAGTGAACGTCAGCTGCAGCAGCGGCAGTTCCTCAGGGAGGTCCGTTGCGCGGTCTTCTTGCGAGATCTCCTGGACCAGCGACTCGGCCCTGTCGTTGTCACCGGACATCGGCAGTGCATGTTTACATGCCGACTTAGTCACATCCTTTGCCAGAGAATATGATTCTTTGCAAGAGATCTGAAGAGATCAGTAGATTTGCACGATGACTGGTACTTTGGTGTCAAGCAGCTAGCCCCATGAGCAGCCACATGGAGGCATGCTCAGAATGCCAAAGGGTGTTTGCGAGTACTATCATGCTGCCTCGTACGCGACCACCCAACATCGACTTGACGTATCTATAGGGCTTGTGTAAGTTCTACTTTCTCTACTTTGTGGAAGACAAGATGAGATCAAACATGCAACAGGTCCAAACATGCGTCCCATGATGCGTCCCATGTGACAACTCTCTGCACCGTTTGACATACAAATTGGCGCCTTGACCCTGCACCTTCGACCCGCCCAGGTGGGCATTGCGCCGTGATGCCGTGGGCTTCGCCCAACGGACGTCGCAGGAGGCCGCAGGGGGTTTTCCCGGCTTCAGGGGAGCGAGAGCGGAGCGAGAGCGGAGCGAGCGAGAGGAACAAGGATGAAGCAGGGGGTCATTCAGTCAACAAGGGTCATTGAATCAGTGGTGGGGATTGCTTTACGGAGCCTTTTCAGAATACATGGTTGTTGGGTTGATGCGAGACGTGGCTTTTTCGGGTGCACCAAGGGAGTCAACCTGCTGACACGAATTTCCAGCACAAGAAACTACCCACCAGCTGCTTAAGATGGGGTTCTTTTGCACCAAGTAGGACTCACTCTTCTGCCCTTTTTTGTGGCATGTTCCGGGCCGCAGAAGCACCTCGACCAGGCGAGTATCCTGGCGCGGTGTAGCTTTGGATCCAGGCGGGGGAAGAGTTGCTACAGAAGTCGACAAAGTGTGCCCAGGAAAGCTGGAACAATTGAACTTGAACGGCCCCAACCAGTTAAGTTCCATCCCTCCCGATCATGGTTTGGTGGACAACCCCTTGTCTTTAGAATGGTCATGAGTATTCATATTCTTCCAAGTCCCATTTTCATCCAGTTTCCATCCTCCATCCTCCATCCGACCGGCACTGGGCAGGCTGTTGAGCGCCATTGGCCGCTCCTACCAAAGTACGGCCGAAGACTTTCTGTCAGGTGCATCGAAGCCAAGCTTCGCTGGGGCTTCGCGCTCGCGCTGGTTGGGAAGAAGACAATGTGCCGAGTTCTCACGACGATTCAAGAACGACAAAGCCACGCAAATCGTCCCCGGTGAGAAATGGACATGAAAGAGCTCCGGTTTTGCTGAATGATTTGCCAAACAAATCTTGGGCTCGCTCCCAAGAAAGCTCTGGTATGCCGAAACGAGATCAGACCAGGGGGGATGCTCAAGAGTCATGGTCACATGTCAACACTGCCGAATCTGCTCCAGCATTTCACAGGGATCAACACAACACCCCAGCGATAAAAAAAATGGCCTCTTCAACTGACACCTTAACCAACCGCCAACCCCACCAGTCTTGGCCAAGCTTTGCAGATTAGGCTTTGGGAGCACCAATGGCTCTGTAGCGCCAGGACTCTATGGGCCCTTGACCTTGGAATCCCAGCTCACGCGCTTGAACCAGAGCTTTCAGGACGGCGAAGCATCGAGCTTGGTAAACCTTCGTTTGGATCTATCGGTGGGAGGAGCATGAAGAATTCAGCACAGTCGTATTAGTAATGATTCATGTTACATGATGTGAATGGATCTTATAAGACAAAGCTGGAAGCGCTAAGTATTGCCACCCTGATGTCTTTCGTTTCTCTTGCAGAGGACCACATCAAAACTGGAACGGCCCTCCAGTGCATTTACCCAAACACACGTTTCCGCGTGAACTGCCGCCGACGGCCCTCTTGGAGACGTTCGTGACCACGGCCACGAGTCAAACTCGACAGGACACCCACTTGAAGACAGCAGTGGGACTCAGCGTGGCGAAGGACTTTGGGGCGACCGTGGTACTGTCGACGGGGGAGAGACATTGAGCTCTTTTCCACTCCTGAACACTTCCGAAATGGCAAATATTTGCTGGTCACCCTCTCCCATCCGGCGCACATGGCGAAGTCCGCTGCTCCACTTCTTACGCGCACTCCGCGTGGTGGACACTGAAACTTCCCTGGTTTGGTCAGGATGGCAAGCACTTCCCCCTTTGGATCGCTGTTTGCCCTCACGCAGGCGGCCTATGCGGCGAACTCCGTGGAGGGCGAGGCCGCGGCGGCCTGGCACCGGAGCGAAGGTGGGGTCAGCACAGGGTGCGAAGAGTTCAGGTTACATCTCCGAAAACCAAAGAGTTTCCGATGACCAGTAATGAAAGGACCAAAAGTGGGGGTGTGAAGCAATCTTGGAAGTTGGTTCGAAGGGAAGATTGAGGCCAGTTGGGGATCCGGTTGAACTGATGAAAAAAAGTTAGGATGACTCATGGCTTCCCTTCTGTGCTTGGGATGTTGAAGGGGCAAGATGAATCCGGCATCATCTCGGAAACGGTTTGGCGAGGGTGTTTTGGGTGGAGCGGCCCAGTGGCTGGGTCTGGATGTTGCAGTAAAAAGCAAGGCTTTGTGCTCATACACCATGTTGAGACAAAGCCACCTGGCTTGCAGCACGCTAGATAACCAGTGTTTATTGGCACCTTTGGGTTATTCAATTCAAGCTCTCCTTTGCCAGGTGCGAAAGATGGCACGCACGTAGCTTGGAGCAAGAGGATAGGATCGGGTGAGGGTTCCAAACGCTCCCGGTGGCTGATCCATCCGGTTCCATCGGAGCTGCGTTCTGCGTCGCTGAGGCAAATGGGCTGAGTGGCTTCGAAGAGACGCTGGAAGGGACGTTGCCGGTCTTTCTGCAAACGCTTTGGGATGTTTGCCTGCTGGACATCTCTGCCACCCTGAAGAACGTCAGTGGCAAGGCGGAGAGAGGGCTTAGCAGGAGGGAGGGCGAGGGTAGGCGAGGCGAGGCGGAATTCGAGGGCCACTCTATTTGATGAAAGTCACGAAGGTCCAAGGAGATGTTTCCTACTAACTTCAAGGTAGGATGGCCCCCAGAAAGGTATCGGCGTTTTCACGTTCGTTTGTAATGTACATGTTTTTACATGCTCTTACCTTTCGAGTTGCCCGTTCTTGGACAACTACCGTGTGCTCCGGACAAAAGCCCCAGCTTCGGGCCAGTTAACCACGACGCGCGCATGGGGCTGCGCGATGGGGCAGCTGCGTCTCCAGGTCCTGAAGGATGTGAGCGTGCCATGGCAGCTGCGTCTCCGGCGCTGTCAAGCCTTGCTACACGTGGCCCGATCCTTCCGAGATCAGGGCCATGAGAGCCAGGCGGAAGCACGCAAGTGGCCCGCATCGCACGGCGGGACCGTGGGTCTTTGGGATGGGATTGTAAGCAGTACCTCCTACTGTAGGTACGTACCTCCTGTTTCTTCTTCGTCCTCTGATCGGGGCAGATGTTGTCGACCTGTAGTCATGTGATTTCCTTCGGAACATGACAGCTCAGGTTTTTGGCTGTACAGCAATCGCTGTCTTAGTCATCACTTCTTTTGTTTTCCGGTGGGCCTCGTACAGTTTCGACCCATGTTGCTCACTGGGTTTTCGTGCTCGAGGGTATTTTCCCTTTGAAGGAGGGTTTTTCCTCGACCACCTGTAAATCCATCTTGATTTTGTCTTTTAAAATCCTGCTAGCCAGCATGAAACTTCATCACCCCAAGCAAAAGGTTAGATCGATCATTCACATGCATCCACACACACACACAAGACATGCTTAAGAACCCTCAAACTTGGGGCTCTTCGAAAGCGGTCTTCGACACCCCTTTGTAACCGTCCAACTGTGGTTCAAGTCTTCTTCAGATTCGATGGGAACCTCCACTCAAAGGTCAAAGCCACATCGTCTTGACTGAACCCTACACACCTGTGGCACTGCGCGTTTTTTTTGCGTTGCGTTGCCTGGGATTCAGCGTTCGGAACGGAACCGCCGCGCATTGACTTGGCAGGCGGAGGGTGCGAAGCAGCTGTTGGAGGAAGCGTTGCTGGGCTCGGTGAAGCGATGAGCGGAGCCGTTGACCGTTTGGCCGTGCCGGTGCCGAGCCCGTGCCTCGTTCACGAGCCGCACGGGCTCGGTGCCGAGGGTCGTGCGGCTTCCATTGACCGGCCGCGAAAGGCTTTTTCAGAGATGCTACACATGTTTTTTGCTCAAGTGTTTTTTCGGGGCGCCCCTGGATTCTTCTTTCATTGACTCGTTGACGTTCAACTTTAAATCCCTGTCAAAAGGACCATTTACAAGCAGGATTGGTATATTGGGCCAATCCCTTCTGCGCAATGAAATCCAATTGCGGGCCTGTGGCCTCTGCCAAAGTCGCATGGAGGCCATGTTTCCCTTCCACCCGCATCTGCAGAACTCATGTGCCCTCCCACAGACTAAGATGCTCAGCCAATTGTGAGAGGGAGTCTCGAGAGCAAACACCATGACTCCCCACAAACTGAAACACCAAGGTCACTCCGCTACACCACAGGGCCCCCCGAAAAGGCGCATCTATCATTATCTATCATTTATTCCCTCTATTTCTGGTCAAGAAACTGGCAAAAACTGCGTCGTTCGAAGCGTCGTCCTTTTTCGCATGAGGCGCGTCGTCTCGGCGCGTTCTTCCAGTGGATTCCACCAGATCCAGTGGGCCGATGCATCGTTGGTCCGGGACGGGAGGACTTCGGCGAACGGCAGAGCTTGCCGGATGGCCAATTGCTTAAAAACGGGCGTTCAAGGCTTACGATGCGTGGAATGTGCGGCATGGAGGTGTATACTCTCCTTCAGGGTTTTGAGATTTAGACACGGAGTGACTTGGAACCAAGCCTAAACTAAGCCCCAAGCGAAGCCAAATACTAGACGCTGGCGTCGTGCCCGGACAAGAGATTGGAATCGATTTGACGGACCATGTTGAACGATGCTGTGATTTCAGTGCTTCACAACATCGAGGTGGTAATCCAAGTCAGCGTGTGAACACATAGGACATAGTATCCCGGTTTTTGGTGCAACCCAAAATGAACACCTTTTAAATTTTGTAGATAAGATATGATAAGATCCAACTTTTGTAGATTCATTTTGAAGGTCGGTCCCTTTTTCATGGCTTCTGTTTGCGTGCGAACGACAGATTTTGTTTGACACTCCTCCTCATGGATATTTTGGCTGATAGCTGCAGGCTGCCCCCCAAAAGGCCCGGTATTCTTTTGGCCAAACCAGAGTTCACTGCGACCTGACACTCGAGGCCCCGGGTCATCTCGGGTGGTTGATGTTGAAAGGAATTGACTTTGGGATCGTTCAAAGGGGCAAAGGTTCAAACACGAAAAATGAAAAGCCTGTGTGGAGTGCGGACCATCGGATCGTTTTCTTTGGACGAAGCGATGTGTACGGACGATGCTCAGACCGTGGGGGCCGTGGGGGAGAAAGCGCATGACAGGGAAAGTCCAAAGAGACGCAAAGAACAAAGCAATTTCAAGTGAGTTGGAGAAAGCGCACGTCAGATTTCATCAGATTTCTGTGCAGCGGAACAAATTTCGGGGTAGCCAGCTAAACGAAAGCCACACCTGCTTGGCCAGTGACAGAGTGAGCACGATTGCATAACTGGTGTGCCAGGAACTAGACTGTGGAAGAGGGCACCCCACCCTATGAGTGCGACTCAACAATGGGCCAATGGTTTTGTAGTTTATTTTCCCTGAATGATGGGTTCTCCTCTTTTAAGACCCATAGCTGAAACAACCAGAAGTACACTCCAGCCCTTAAATTATAGAACAACTCTTGATCTCGGCCCGTTTTCACCGGCCATGCTCCGGCCTTCCCTTGCTGCGGCCGTGCAATGGTCTAGCCAGACTGCTAGTCGACCCACCAGCGAAGGGATGGTGGGCCGCGTGTACAGCAGCGGAGGGAAGGGTCCCGTTGGAGGACGGGACATGTTGAAGAGACACTTCAAAACTCTTTGCAAAACTGTAGACTGTTGAATAAGACCAGACGTAATACCTTTGTATGTTTTTTCAGTTTTATTGACATGATCTTCAATTGGCCGCCGATGTTTGGCGCAGCAGATCATGCCACAATCACGGCTTTCTTTGACGATTCGGCTACTTGGAGGCTACACATACCCGTATGTGGCCGCCGCCGCAGTCGTGCCCCCTGCGACTGCGCCAGCCCACGCCCCAACCACAGCGGTGGCGCCAGCACCCGCGCTGGCCGCGCCCACCGCGCCGGAGCCACCCGCCGCGGACGCCCGGGAAGCAGAGCGCCTGCGACGGGAGCTGCGAAAAGCAGAGGAGAAGGCCAACTTCTTTCGGAATCAGGTGCGGAAGTGATTGCCCCGGGTTGGTTGATGTTTTTCTTTTTTTGTTGCCTTTTTTATATAAGTCTTTACACTTTGAGCTCTGATTTTGCATCCAGCTCTGAGGGAACATGAGGGAACCAGAGATAGATGGTGGGTCGTCCAAGCGTTGGGGATATCGACGGTTTGGTGCCCGACCTCACCCTGCGATTTCCAGGTGCTCACCCTGCAGCAGCAGATTGCGGCGATGAGTTCGCCCATCATGGCTCAGCAGGACGCTTCGCAGCTGCCGGAAGAGTTGGCGCGGCTGCGGCAGGAGCTGAACCAAACGCGACAGGAGATGGGGTGGATGGGGAGGATCATGGGGTGAGAGATCGTGAGGGATGTAGAAAAACATGTGCATCTGTTCGGGGGTGGTGAACTAGGGATTCAATCTGCAGCTGCGATCCAAGAAGGGTGCCTGACAGAGGCTGTACGTTTAAGTCCTCCTTTGTTGATGGGTCAGTGGGATGAGGAATATCACCGGCGAAACCATGGAAACCAGCGGATCAGCTGCTGTTACCCCTACCAGCGGATTTAAGTACACCTTCACAACGCTCGCAACATGATATCAGCGCCGAGTTGGGCGACCGGACTTCATCGCTTTGGCCTTCTACACACCCTAAAATAATGGTGGAAAGTTGAGGAGCTGTCTGAAGAGCGACGGCAGCGGAAAGAGGCCGAGCAACTTGGCTGATGGGCCCGTTTGGCAATGGTGTCTTGAGGGTTGACCACTGGGCGGAAGAGCAAGTTTTCATTTACCACTGCGACGGAGGCCGATGGGCGTGGTTTCTTCCATCAAAAGTGGGTGGACTCGGTGTTTGTTGATTGCTGCCCCCACTTGAAATAGATAGTCTCATGCATGATAGTGATTGCATGTGATCGTCACCTTCCAAGCCCCGCTGGGAACAATCACATGGCAATGGAACACCCATCAGTTCAAGACACGGCATCCAGTGGAAAGATGAAAGAAGGCATTTCTTTTGGCTTCCAGGTGGGCTGGACCCGTTTCTCATCGCGGAAACATGGATCACTTTTCTTTCAGTCGTAGATCTTTGGGGCGTCCATGGCATCCAACTTCCCCGTTTTCCTTCCCCCTAAAAATGTACCGCACCACGCCGAGGCAACAGCTGGAGCACATTTCGCGTGCCTGTGGCGTGCCCGACGCTGAGAGCGCCCTGGCGCTACTGAGTCGTGCGCAGGCACAGCGGGAGGAGCTCAGCGGAGCACAGGCGCAGGTGGAGGCGCTGCAAAAGCAACTGTCAGTGACCAGGCGAGGGGTTTTCCTGGGATGTCCAGGAGCGAACGCATGGCGCCATGGGCCTGTTTTCGTTGCGCCACGGGACGGGATCAGCATCAGGATTGGACATTTGAACTGGCCAAGCTGTTTTTGAACACCTTGGAATGCAGAATACGTATATATATATATATATATAGAATATATATATATATAGAGGGGTCAAGTAGGAGCTGTATGATGTTCCGAGCTTCGGGCTTTCATCGCTCCCACGATGCAGGCAGCAGCTGGAGGAGCGCGTTCTCCCCGATGGCCCCAGCTGGACGTCGGCGGTGACGGTGCCGGCGCTCTCCTTCCCGGAGCTGGGCACTGGCATGGCCGCTCGGGTTGTGCGAAGTTCCAATCTGGGAAAGGGTCCTCAAAGTAGAGAAACAATCAACTCGCAGCCGCCCTCGTGGAGGCCAGGAGCCTCCATATGATGTTGACTACATGGGTGGTGAGATCCGTCGCGTCAGACGGAAATCAGCCAAAAACGACTCGCCCCAATGGAAAAAACTGAGCGTTGATGACCAGGAACCAGAAGACTCCGTGTGAGAAGAAGATAGAACGTCCATCAGAGAGTTTTCAAACTCAGAAGCATTCGGTTTTCCATGGTTTTCTCAGAGTTTATTTATTCATGATACATGATATTCTTTCTCTCTCTCTCTCTCTGCTTTTTGAAAGTCCAGGCAATCGAGTGTCGAGTGGTGGTTCCAGCTCTTTGAGACTGATGAAAGCGTCATGATGTCAGCTCTGTCAAATGCCAACCTGACCTGACAAGTGAATAGCAGTGAACTACAGTGAATGATACATGTATACTTGAAGAACCCGATATGATCCAGTTTAGGAATCACAGATCAAGAAAAATCCTTCCCCATCGCCCATCCTTCCCATCCGTCCCGCTCCAGGTGGTCTCAGAGGCCTTCGGCATCGACTTCCTGGACCCCAAGTGCCCAGCAGGTGGCGAGTCCACAGCGCGTCGCACCGGAAGCGCCCAAGCGCGGCAGCGCGAACGCGGCGTTCTGAAGAGCCCCTATGACATCGGACATGGCTTGGGGAATCAAGGTGTTGGGGGGGGGGTGCATATGGCCGTGGGTCCCAAACCAGGAGACCGACCTTGACCTACCTCAAAGGCATGGACTGGGCTCCAAGTTTTGACCTGTCCGCTATCCGCACTTCGCAGAGTCCGTCGCAGTGTCCAGGACCCAAGAGAGCCTTGATCGTGGGCTGCGATTACCCGCAGAAGCCTGGGACGATCCGTGCTGGGATCATTGATGCCATGCAGTGGTGCGCCAGAAGAAAGGGCACGATCCGTACATGGCTCTTGGACCCCCAGGACTTGAACATGTAGATTACAAGGGTGCGCCATCTTGCTGGTGTTTCTACCTCGTTTCTTTTTTGTGGGAGGCCATCTTGCTTTTGACTGGTCCGAAGGTTGGATCGTTTTCATCCTCAAGTGGATCTATTTGATCGCAAGATAAAACACGTATATAACAGCATCTAACAGCCATCCTTGGCTGCCCCTCACATGCGACTGCTTGGGTCATGCGAGTGACATGGGTCTTTTTGTTGAGTCATTTGTTTCTCCAACACCCTCGTCAGGTATCGCTTCTTTCAATCCAGATGTGGCTTCACGGACAAGGACATGCGCCTTCTGGCGGATGATGCCTCCAATGTCCCAGTGGACAGCCTGAACGCCACGCGGGAGAACCTGCTGCGAGGCTTGGCATGGCTGGTGGCCCGGAGTGCTCCAGGCGATCAGCTTTTCTTTATCTTCTGCGGTCATGGCGCTCAGATCCCTGTGCAGGAGACATGCCTTGTTTTTTTGATTTTTTTCTAGTCTAATTAGTCCTGTACAGCTTGCTCCATATGATGGGCTGGCTTCAACAATCTTGCACATGCCGTCATGGTGTGCACATGTCTTATGACGAGATGTATGTCTCAAAATTGCCAGTTTTGCGCGGGGTCCCGTCCGGGCTGGTGCACCTCCGCAGGAGACTCCCGAGAGTCGTCTCTGCGAGTGCGCGCTGGTTCCCTCCGATGCCATAGATGGCAAGGAGAGAGATGAGAGCCTGAGACCTTCGGAGAAAGCAGAAAGCTGAAGCGGACAACAGCTTCCATTTTGCCACCACAATCATGCTGGAGAGGTTTTCGGAGAGGAGATGAGAAGAGAAAGTATTCATAGCCTCTCCAAGGTGTGGCCTTAGACTTAGACGCCATGAACTGAAAGGGTTGTCTGTTAGGCGGATTTGGGCTGTTTCGGTCGTCCGGTCGTCCGTTGCTTTGTTGGAAACTTGGGACATTGAAGGGGTGTTTTAGCGACTGATTCAAGGTCAGCTAGAAATGCATAGAAATTCTTCTGTATATAATATATACACTGGGAATTTTCTTTACTTCAGTCGGTCAAAATATAGTCTTTGGACTTCTAGGGACACATGCTGGCAGGGTTTCCCCGCATCCTTTGGCATCGTCCAAAAAACAACCTCTCCGACTCTGAGCGGTATCTCGTCCGTCGGCGGGGGTGTTGTCCATTTCGTCCGCCAGAGCAACGTATACCGAGCTGCTTCCCCCTGCCCACCAGGGGCGAATTTTTCAGCGTGAAAGTCGGACGTTGCGAATGGGTGAGGCATAACGGATGTTAATGTGGACATCATTTTGGAACGAACCTGCAGGGCGGTTCCAGAGCTCATTTCCGACGGAAACGCGTTTCGGGTCACCGGGGCTGAACCCAGACGGGATGCCATCGCCTTTCCTCGGCGAGGAGAACCCGCGGATGGTTCGGGACTTTGAGATTCATCAAGCCTTGGCCACGCTGCCCTCAGGCGCACGGGTTCCACATGGCGTGCGAGCGAGTGGGGAATGTTCCGGGGCTGAAGATACAGTGCTTTAGAGGTGCCTAGGAGTCTCAATGCCATTCAACAAGGCCGGATTGCACCTATATAGCTTCTAAGGGAGTTCACTTCATGCTTGGTTCAGCTCCCCAAAGCGCAACTCACCACCCGACCCGGGCGCGCGATCGCTGCGTTACTGGCTGTTAGGTGTTCAAGTCACCATGATCGTGGACGGCTGCCATGCTGGACATCCCCTGGATCGTTTGGGTGACCATCGCTTTCATGCTGTGGCCAGAGGGCACGTGGACTACGAGATTTGACCAACAGTGGAGGGTGGGTGGTGGATTCCGTGGGTGGGCCGGGCATTGGAAATCACAGGGTTTCGTTTCCCCTTCTCAGAGGCTACTTTGTGCTAATTGTGGATCTTGACCCCACAGATGAATACCGTGAGAATTTCGAACAGGGACAGGAATCGACATGGGTTCCCACTCCCGTCTAATGGCGACTTTTTTCTAATTCAATGCCGTCATGCGCCACTGGGCCCACTTGCCCAATGGGCTTTCATCATGCATTCGACTCAATCTTCTCAGGAATTTGACCTGGAAAATCATCAGGGAACTCTGGAATGATGCCCTGATATGAGATGCAAGCATGGTGGGCATGCTTGGACCATTTTGGGTTCAAGTGACCGTGCTCTCCACCTGGCATGAGGACAGTCGTACAGTCCATGGGGATCTAAAAAGGCAAGTCAATCTCTTGCAAGCCAATTTTTCATCATTTTTCGCAGCATGAACAAGTCAACCAGAATCGGACATGTGATGTTTTTGAAGGGCGATGGGGCACCCGCGAAATCCGTTTTTTGCCTCACTTCCACCCACCCACGGACCGTGCCGCCCGCCCGCCCGGGCCCGAGGAGAAGCTCCGACATCACCCAGTGCTGCCGAGGTTCTTCGAGCTGCCGGACTGGAAGCTGCAGACGGCCTCGCCGATGGGCCTCAGCTTGCTCCGGTGTCAGGCTGGAAGGGTCTCAGGAGTCAGGACTGCAAAGGATCCCGGATTGGGGTCAGGGATCGTCAAGTGGTTGGTTGATTAGGGAATCTTTGGAGGTCTGATGTGCGGATCATGAAAAGAGAAGATGGATAGACAAGCAACACCCGTCAGGCTGGAGGGTCCGGGTGGTTTGTTGAGGACCTCCGATGTTGGTTTGCCATGCATACCCCTTCTTCTGCCACCATTGAGACCGGATAAGACAGGCAAGCAAGCCTGAACGATTTTCCCATTCTGTGTTCTTTCCTGGTCAGACATTTGTCATATCTGACGGCGTCTCACAAAACTGGGAACCTTGTTTCATCTCATTGGGTTCGGCCGGCATCAGGCGGTTCTCTTCAACGCTTGTGCCAACCACCAGTTCTGTGTGGAGCTCCCCATCGATGAGTGCAAGGCACGTGGAGTCTTCACCTATATCTTCATGAGTGCCTTGGTCCGATCAACCCTCCAAGCTCCAAGGAGTTGGGCTGCACAGCACCCGAGACACAGGGAGAACGATTTCAGGGCGTGGTTGGGCGGCTGGGGGGCATCAATGGTTTGTTTCAGCTTGGTTTCTTTTTCCTCCGTCCCCTCTGACCTTCCCCCGCTGGCTCCGATCAGCTGACTTTCTTCGAAACGCTTCGAACGGTGAATCCTCGCCCTTCCTTGTGGCAAAACCATGGTGACCACATGTGACCACCTCTCCGTCTATGGCATACCACCCCTTCAGCTCCATCGCGCCCAGTGCTGGTCCCTCATCGCCGGGTTCCGCGGAACTCGCCTGGGAGGTGCCATCCTGAAGGCGGGCGTCCAAGCCTCTTGCGGGCAGATTCTCTTCGAGGCCAAAGAGCTCACAGCGCAGCTCCGCGGGAGGCGGGGTTTGGGCCAAAGGCGGTGTGGATTTTCTGGTGGGTTCTGGTGGGGTGAGAGCTGAGAGCCATAATAATGAATACATACATACATATATATATATATATATTATGGATATAATAGGTGATCAGATGGTGATATAGGTCAGGATCACCTTTTAGAAAAACTTACATGAGATTCAAAATTCTAACAGGTGAGGTCTCTGTATTTTTTGGTGCCTCAGGACTTTAACGTGGTGCCTGGCCCCACAGAGTCTTTTTGGAGCGAGCCAAGTACCCAACCAAGGACACAAATCAGACCAGAACAGAGGTCAAACAGCCCCAAGGTCTCAGGACGATTCTGACCCAGTTCCTGGTTCCCTGGTGTAAACTCCGTTTCGGTTTCAGGACTGTTGGTGAGCTGATGTTCGCAAATCCAAGCTTGGCCAAAGACAATATGGGGTTCTAACAGCACCTTTGGGTTTTGTGCAATCTTGTCTGAAATCACAGGCAGGCTGCTTGTTCTGTCACCAATCGGTCTTCGCATGTCTCCACTATCTGCATGCTTAGAGTTGTGGCCGCGATCTGCATGTCTCAGGGGGTTCTTTTGGCTCGCAAGTGAAACAACGAGGTCAGCTTCAGAGCTAAACCGGTAAGCTCATGGCTCCTCATCTGATTAGCTCAAAAGCTCCTCGCACAAGAGCAGTACAAACGGGGTCTCTCAGTGAGTATCCACTGAAATCCTGGACGACCATAGATCGTCTTGCAGCGCCTGAGAACCAAGAACAGCTGGATTTCAATTGGCAAAGGCATTTTGACCCTGGTAGCCTAGATGGAGATATGTCCCGACGAGGGAGAACATTCCACTGTTCTTTTTCTTCAGACCATTCCCTGTACAAATCCATCGCCGGCACATGAAATTTCATGGTGCCAGTGTCCTCTGCTTTGTGCTCCTGCTGTCCTGGCAGGCTCCGAAACTCGGACCAGTCCAAAGTTCCCGACGGAAGTGTCTAAACGAAATGAACTCAGGTCTTCGGTACTTCAGGGATTCATGGTGTTTTTTGCCCAGTTGATCTTTTTCTTCTTCAAAGTTTAACATGTGTCAGTTGAGACGATTTGAACCTTCCATAGCCTTCCAAGATACCCGTTTTGTGATCCAAGCCTTTCAACTGAACTGGTGAAGGTCTATCTTCTTGCCTTGGCACCCCGCTGGGATCGCCACAAACTCAAAGTGACGAGCTCCAATGCGACGTGGCGCGACGGCGATGCTGACCACGACCATTTGGACCGCCCCGGCCACGCGACGATGTCCACCACGTCCGAGCCGCCGGCGGCCTCCGTGACGGCCTCCGTGACGAGCACGCCGTGGGTTGGTCGCACCGTTCGTCGAGGCGGTTGGAAAGAGAAGGCGCCGAAGGTGGTGGAAGTGAAGAAGGTTGTGTCAAAGTCGAAGGTGCCGAGCGTCAAGGAGGAGAGAAAGGTTTTGACTGGGAAGTTGGATGGAAAGGACGATGCTGATGCCTTGCGAGCTGCAGTGATCATTGTTGGAGCTGCCAGATCACTCTTGTGGAATGTGGTTTGTAGCAACATCAAGACGAGGCTGCTGGATGGTTTGGCCACACCTGTGACAGGGCAGCGGCGCTGGAAATTGGATGTGTTCCTCTTTGTGTCATTCTTCACAAATCGATGAGTGTTTTTTGTTGTTTTTGAAACAACTCAACCTGGTTGGATGAAACAACTTTGCCAATCTTTTTGCCAACTCTGTGAGTTTTTCTTGCTTGAATCCCGGTACGAGAGTTTGCTCTTTTTTTTCCCAGCTGGACATGCTTTGTAGACCATTTCCCATAGGCCCATAGGGTTAGTTAAGCGCATCAAATGCAGCATTTTTCGCCTCAAATAGAGAAAGAGAACCGACACACACTGGTCAGAGCCTTCCAAAGAAAGACCGTCATCTCTATAACACTTGACTTGATGACCATCAGGATCATGGATGGAACGGATGAGGCACCAGAGGATTTTTGGGTTTTGGGGAGCAAGCTTTTGAGGGGCTACTAGGAGCCGCAAGGACGCTACTAGGGGCTCCTGGCCGTACTATTAGGAGCAAGAAGCTACTAGGGGCTCCTGGCCTCGCTACTAGGAGCAAGGACGCTACTACGTCGGAAGCTGCGGAACCGTCGGTCTCGTCAGACGAGGTCGCTGGGTGATGACGCTCGACCTGGTAAGTTTGTGCGGAGCTACCAGGAGGAACAGAGCCGTGGCATCGAGTTTAACAGGAAAGAAAGACCTCCAACAGGTTTCTTTTGGTGTATATAAGAGGTATTGAGAGTCGAGAGCATCTCTGAGAGCTGCCTGAGAGGGAGTGTCTTGGTACTTAGACCACTATATATATATATATTATATATATATATAAGAGATGCACATAAACCATTCTTGGGTGCTTTAATCTTGGGGTGCAGAAACCACGCTGTTGGAGAGAAGAATGGGCAAATACCTGGTTACCCAGTGAACCTGGCTGGCTTTTGCCAGGGAGGTCTATTTCGGGGCAGCCGGTAGGTCCCCATTCCGAGCCGTGGTGGATCTTCGCCAATGGCCGAACTCATGACGAGACGAATCGCCTGTGGTTCCGGGTATTCGACCGAGGATCCGCCCCTGTGCCAAGCTGCTGCAGCCGGTCTACATGGATTTCATGGCTCCAAAGTATGAGCCTCCCAAACACCACAACTGTTCGCTGGGGATGGAGCCCAGCTATAGCAAGCGAAGGGACCAAGCGCGTGCATATTCCCAATGCAAGCGCTTAGAGATCGCCTTTGACTCGGTTTTTAAGGACTTTGAGCCCAACATGAGCTACAAGTACAGCGCCATCGTGCGTGCACGACCGGATGCAATTTATTTAACCACTGTGCCACCACTCTCGAGCTTCAATCTGTCGAGATTTACATTCTCCACTGGAGCAGTCTCGGACCACTGGCACGTGGTGGGACGCGGTTGTCCGTTGGTTTCACCCTACTGTAGCTGGGTGTTGTTTGGTGAGCCTTCCCTTTTGCCAATCTCTTTAAAACACCAACAGCCTATTGCCTTCCAAGATGGATAATTCCCTGGAGATCAGTGAGGAGTCATTTCTATTTTTTCCGCAGCTCTTCTCGATCAACTCTCATGGATCTTACTTTCACAAACCAAATCTTGTAGCTCACCTAGACCTCAATTGGTTTACTTTGGATTTTGGCAGACCCTCCATCTTCCACCTCTGACTCCTAACTCACCACTCCTAACTCACCACTCTGCATGACAATACGTCGCTGTGTTCGGCGGACGGCCCGGTCGGCCCAGGCATTCACTGCCAAGACCACTGGCCACAGCAGTTGGAGACCCGTTGCCACGTCTCCCCCGAGACGGCAGTGCTGGACTCGCGCGTGCAGCTGGCGGTGGCACGGGAGCGCGTGCGGAGAAGGCCACGAGGCACTTCAGAGCGGGGCTTTTCTTAGAGCCTTGGAGAGAGATGAGGGGAAAAGATCGTGCAGACAATTTGGCCAGGGAATCTAGGTACCATGGTAGGGTGCATCTAATGTGGTTTGCTTCTAAGTCCGACTATTGCAGTGCACATTCTATAAACCAAATGCTGTCTAGTGGGAAATCGCAACACCTGTGGAATCTGCAGGCATCCCAGGTGCGCCCTGTTTATTGACATCATGTTCGTCTCCAAGGGTGTGCCCACCAAGCTGGTTGCAGAGGCCCATCCGGTTTCACCAAAGGTGCCAGTTTGAGACACTTTCCAAGGGCATCTTAGGGCCGGAGAAATTCCGCAGGTCTTTTGAAGTATAGAAGTATAGTATGAAGTAGTAAAGAATCCGGATAGCGGGCATAGGGAGGCCCAACCTCTCAGTTCCTCCTCTTCCTTTTCGGTTTCACGATCTTTTCCGAGGATGTGGAATGTGGACGCTGGAAGGTGCGCCTCACCAAGTATGCGCCGCAGACCTACCAACGTGTTCGTGGCATGTGCGACGCTGAAGCGCTGAAGTTCCTCCGTGCGCAGCCTCCGGGGAAGTGATTGCTCGACCCGCAGGAAAAGGGCTGCGGTTTCCAGCTTCGCTTGGCTTCGCTTGGCTTCGCTTGGAGCCATTGGGGTTTGATCCCACGTGTTTCCAATATTTTTTAGCTACAGAATTGGAGGAGAACCGAAGGAAATTCGACCCCTGCGTTCTGTCGGAAATTCAGACTGAACCTCTGGGTCGCCAGACTTGGCTCCTTCGATCCAAGTGGCTTGTTGAGTTTGTCGATCCGACTCCCAGCGATCATAGCGATCTGGGGCTTCAAACATTGAAGCCACGAGATCTGGTTGAACTGATGAAAAAAAGTTAGGCTTCCCTTCTGTGCTTGGGACGTTGAAGGGTCGGAAACGGTTTGGCGAGGGTGTTTTGGGTGGAGCGGCCCAGTGGCTGGGTCTGGATGTTGCAGTAAAAAGCAAGGCTTTGTGCTCATACACCATGTTGAGACAAAGCCACCTGGCTTGCAGCACCCGAGATAACCAGTGTTTATTAGCACCTTTGAGCCTTTGGGTGATTCAAGTCTGTGAGCGTCTTTCTGCTCCAGCCCAGGTGGAGACTGCAACAGGAATTGCAGTTCCAGCATTGTCAAGCCACTTCCGAGCAGCAGCCTTTCTTGCGCTTCTGATGGTTGCCTTTCTGCGGCCTGGGTCGAGGGTTGTGTTGCCTGAAGTTCTGAACTGTTGGGGATTGAAGCAACAGTTTGGGGTGTAGGAACTCATATTTGCAGTCTGATAAGTTCAGCAGTCTTGGTTTAATGAGGATCGAGGCGCGACACCACATGAGGTTTGGACCAAACCTTGAGCACTTGCTATCGAATCGAAGGTTAAATCTGAATCATCGGGATTTCGAGCATGTCAGATCCTTGTTTGCCAGGCATTTGGTCCAACCCCCAAATCGGTGTTCGACCAACCTTCAGATGTGTATCCTACTGCCAATGATGCAGAATCTGTTTGGGTGGACAGCTGAGGGGGGGAGGCTGTGCGAAAGAAGGGCTTGAGCGGCTGTGCAGGTTGACATGTTTCTATAGACACCGAGTTTCTCACACAATCGTGATCGCCTCAACCAATAGCTGATGTTCAGATAACTTCCGATACAGGGAGTGTGGCTCGTTCTTGTTTCACAATGGCAATGGGGGATTTTGGGGTACTCTTTCTTGAGCCCGCAACTGCTGACTGGAAAGCATCCAAGCTGCGCAGGAGTGAGAATCATTTGGGGCGCACAAGCAGTCCATAAGCTGGGGTCTCCAAATTGAACACCCTGAGAAGAAGAGGACCAGCCATTGATCCTTGATCTTGTTGGCGGAGCAAGAGCCATTGACCCAAAAGACCAAGTGCCATGAAGAGGTGTTCCACACAAGATCATTTCGAGGTGCTCCAGCGCCATCCCGCAACCAACGAGGCGGACCATTTTTCCGGACGAAGCGCGATCTGCGTGATCTGCGGAGTGTGGAGTGGCGCGGTCGGCGGTGGAGTTAGCGACGTACTCCTCCACCAGCCCTTTTTGTTTGGTCCCCGACAGTTTGAGTATCCGAAAGACTCGTGGCACTGGGGGCGTGAAGCTTGAAACAGGGATATGAATGCTGGTGACATCGGGCTCGGGAAGCATATGGGATCCTAGAGTCCAGAAGATCACAGATTCGGGTCCCGTGAAATATACTGATATATATACCTAAGGGGATTTTTTGCCAAACTTAGCACAGACAGAGAAGGAAAGGCCCTGCAACAGTGCTTGTAGGCGCTTTGTGATGCGCAAGGATCCCTCGGGGCCATCGTGCGGCATGAAAGCATGCCAAACTCTGCACTGCAGGACTTCTACCAACTGATGCCACTGGTGTTCATCCAAAGACTCCAAGAAAAGCATGACACAGCATGTCACAACCTGACAATGCCACACTTTTCTCAGGGCGCCGGGGAGAAACAATCACCCGCCACAACGGTCCTGAGAAGAGGGCGCCGTGGCAACGTGGCGACGTCCGTCCGCCCCTTTAGGTGGAAGATGGCCCGACGTTGCTCAGCTGCCCCGAGAACCGACCCTTTAAGGAGTGCTCGGTGGACTGGCGAGGCCAACGTGCGGTGGGACACATGCGTGTTCGGATATCCGTGGTGATGGAGGTGATTTCTTGGCATGATGTTTCTGCCGTGATGCTGGTGGGGTGGTTGTATGGTTTTGTTTCTCCTGACAGTGCTTGGATTTCTTTTCCTTACCTTCCTTACCCAATTCCTCCATCTCCATGCCGCTCTTCCGCCGGTCCAATCCGGTCTTGCGTTCTGCCAGGAGTTGCAACGCTTTGGACAGCCCTTCTGGGGCCACTTCCGTCGAAAGAAGCTGAAGCTCCCCGAGGCGGATCTTCGTCGGTTCGGAGCTTTCGCCTGCGGCCGCCGGGCCGATGAGACTGATTTGAGACCATTTTTTGATTGCTTGATAAAAAAGGATGGAAAAGGGAAAACCATGGAGTTCCCCCGTCATTGCACTTCTTTCTCCATCCGCCATCCGCTGCTTCGACCGGTGCAGACCAGCATGATGCCCTACGGCCTTCAGATTGTCGACACGCCTGGCATGTGGGGAACTGCAGACAGCAGTCAAACAGTGAAACTGGGGCAAACAAGATCTCAGAAGGTTGCAAGATGGGAGCAACAACCCCCTATTGAAAAACAAGTTCCTGTTCGTTGTACAACAAGAGCCCGCAGATCGTGGCATAAAGTTCCGAACGCGAGGATAGCTGGGAATTGACCGGAGGGCTTTGCAAACCCGAGACTGAAAGGCTCCATGTTTGACTCGTTCATCATACTTCAGGAAGAAAGTGTCATGGCAGCACCCCTCCAGAATCTGGTCTATGACCACCATCACCTCCAAACATCGATGCCGGCGCAATGCGCAACAGGATCGACATGCCGGTGAAGTCCGAGTCCATGGCCGGAGGCAGAGGCACGGCAGGAATGGGCGTGGTGCCATCCTGATTCCATTGATTTATACCAGAGACCCGTTAGGGGTGGTTAGTGGACGCCCCGAATCACCTCTAAGGGGCTATTGAATGCTATTGGCTATTGACCATTAGACACCCCTGAGGGGGCCCAGAGGTTCATTGGATGAGACAGACAGGTTCTGGGCTGCTGTGTCAACGAACGCGTGGCGCCCGCTGCGAGCTGCGTGAAGGTTTGGTCAAGAATCTTTTTGTCGTTGCATGCCCATTCTTCGTGCCTCTGACAATCTCTTTTTTCCTGTCGCATAGGAATCCTGAGTTGCCTTTCACAACCCTTGATTGGGCTGCGCATCTATCTTCTCCTTCATCTCTGAGTGTGCGGGATACCGCTGCAGGCTACAACTTCTTAGAAGTTGTTCGGTGGTTCGCGAAACGCCTGGAGCCCTGTGGTATGCATTTCGCCTCAGTTTACAAGTCCAGTTGTGGCAGAAGTTAGGGAAGGTTTTCATGCTTTTTTGAGCTCTCTTAACTTTGGATACTTGATGATACTTGCAGGAATTGACCTAAAACATCCTAAAACTATTGATCATGTAGAATAATTAAGCATTGCCAAGGTAAGTGAAAGGACAACTCAGGAGGTTTCTATAGCAACGATACTGGGAATGATTGAGAGACTGATTATTTGATCGCTTGGTTACTTCATCACACGCAAATCGATCACAGCTTCATCGATGCTGTTTCACATCCTTCGTCCGACGCTTCGAAACGACGCCGAGTGGTCGGGTCGTTGGTTTGAAGGGTCTTCCTGCTTTGTGACATCGGGCCTTCCACTCTTCGACGACACATCCGCTTGGACGACAGACGCTGTGAGGTGCAGACCTCATCCTGCTGCTCTTTGACCCGGACAGGCGGCGGAGTCGGAGTCGCAGGGTTTCCCACCCAGGAAACCTTTTCATCTCTTTTCACTCTCTTTTCGCTCTCTTTTCGGGGGTGTTTGAACACTGAAGGACACCGAAGGACGGCGCCGGCAACCAATGCCTCCCGACTCCCAACAGAGGTTCTTCAGGGATCAGTATATAGACTATACCATAGGTAGCTCAGGTGACGGGTCCTACAAGCGTTCCCAAGAGTTCTTCACCCTAGGCCTGGCACCACGGGTGAGTCCTTGGACGTGCTCACACGCTCCATGGTCGGGCGACCCATCGGGCATGGTGCCATGGGGTTCGATTGGTGGTTGCAGGACCGAGTCGGAGCTCGGAGGCTCGGAGCCATTCCGTTCGAGCTGCCGGGCGAGAGGGACGCCCCGGTGGGGTGTTCACCGGGACTGAGGCGGGGTTGGACCACAAGTTTGTGATCATCCTGAATAAGGCCCATGGCGGCGTGGGGGGGTTCGCGGGGGTCGTGAAAGCAAGGTGAAAGCGGATTCTCAGAGGGGCCCGTTCTGGAACTGGTTCATGGAAGAAATCCGGCACCCATCGAAACATGACCTGTATCCGCATTGAAGACGAGGAGCTGGAACCCCCTTATGCTACGTGCGAGGCGATGCAGGATTCTTGCCAATCAGTCAATGAGGCCCTTGCTCAGTTTTGACAATGCATATATGTATGAATATGTTCATTTTAAGAGGGAGCGAGAGGGAGGAGCAACACAGTGTGTATATATATATATACTGTATATATTTACTCCGCCAACAGTAAGATACAGTAACTACTATAGAACTAGTTCTGAACAGTTGGTGGTGAAGGAGCTCTTGCCCCTTTTGTTCGTCCAAGTTTCTGCAGTTCTTGTAGTAGTTCCAGCAGAGAGCAACGATGCACAGTGCTTGTTCGAAGGGGATTTGGAGTTTAGAATCATTGCTGTCTAGTTGTTTGAATTTAGGAGGTGACCATCGCCACACAGGTTTCACTCACCATGACTGACATGTTTCGTCGCCAGCAAGCGTGTCGTCGCGACGGTCCAGGTGGACCAGTTGGATAGCAGCGTGGACTTCGCCCGTGCCTATGGGACACTGGGCTGGGCACTCTCCAAGGCGCGGCTACGAGCGCGTTCTGCGATGAGTCAGCAAGGGCCTAGTGGTTCTGGGGTTCTGGTTGCCTTCTCGGTTCTTTTTCTTTCAGTCATTCGAATCCTTCGAATCTCCACTGCCATGAACGTTTTACTTCTGCCTTCGCCTTCGACGGACCTGTCTCGCCGACCTGTCTCGCCCAGAACCCCACGGTCCGGCCCGGCGGAACCCGGACCGTCGGACAGAGCAGGTGATCCCCCGGAAGGACGGCGCCACGGGGTTCGCGGATCTCTCAAAGCGGATCAGGGCGAGACCCAAGGGCCGAGCCGGGCTGAGCAGTGGACATACCGCTTCCAGCGATACCCTTTGACGAACACATCACATGGAAGTAGTGGAAAACCACCTATTTGTAGAGGAACATGGGCTTCCGAGTGGCCGTGGTCCATCTCCATGTTAGTGAGTCGGAGTGGAAAGGACACTACCTTTCTTCAGGTCCTTTGGAAATCTTCCTTTTTACACTCAATCAGTTGGCTTTCAAGTTGCAAAATCTCTGCAAACATTCACTCAACCAATGTTGTTCTGCGTTGGAAGCTGCGCAGAGCTCAGACTGCTCACCGAGGACATCCCACAGATCTACACCATGTACAATGCAGGTGTCGAGCAAGAGCCACGACCTCATTGTCAAACGGACACTGAAAGATGCCCGAAACGGACCGATCGACTCGATAGTCCGAAGACGGATCGACTCGGGGGGGACGCGTCCGCGTCCGGAGCAAATCCGAAGAAGCGAGGCATGGCAACGGTGCGGAGGAGTATTTCTATGTCTCAATGACTGGGTGAACCGAGGTTTTTCCCATGCCCTCACCCTCCGGTGTTTTATATGCACCGGGACAACACCGGAGAGTCCGACGTCAGAAGAGTAAACGTGGTCCGTGTTTACATGCGGTTACTGTCCAAAGGTTGCTTGTGTGCACAGCCATAACAGAACAGGTAGCCCGTTAGCCAGTTGCATGTTGTAGGATCACGCGCGGTTCTCCTTCTTTGCAAGTGGTGACGTGGTGTTCAATTGGCAGGCTAAGGGACATGCGGCGTCGCCGAAGAATCTTCAGATGCCAGGAACGGGGTGCGGCAGCACAAGCTACCGTTGGAGGCGCGGTTTCTGAGCTGACGGGACGGGAGTCGCTGTCGCTGTCCGCGGGTCGCTGGAACATGGCTGAACAAATGTTTCAACTTCGGAAGGTGGACCGATTCTCCTCGCAGTGGCCCAGACTTGCAAGTTCTTGGGACTTCTTCGTTTTGCCCACTCTTAGCGCGGAACCCTTTTGCTTCTTGGAACGACCCACCCGATGCCGAACGCTTCACTCGCCCCGAACGCTTCACGCCGTGCCACGAGGCCTTCCGGCAGAAGCGTGAGGAGGTGGTGGCGGAGGTGCTCCGAGCACGGACCCGCCACTGGGACAACGTGATCACCGCCACAGAGGAGCCCCAAGGGGTGTTCCGAAGCCGAGGGGTTGGAGATGGGGCATTTTTTTTTCCATGTGCCGATGTCGACACTCATTGTGGACTGGTGATGAATAACAAGAATCACACCCCTTAGAGCATCTTAGAGCTATTGTTGTGCTTTTGATCCATGTTTTCTCAATCAATGTCAACATAATTTGGTCATCGCCCTCAGACGTCATGGATTTGAGCCAGTCTTGGTGGAGTACAATGTGGTGGCTACGGCTACCGGCACAAATGGGTTTTTGGACCTTCAACAAGGTTCCACAAGCCACCCGTTTGAGCCCTTTAGAATCATTCGTTTCCCCTTTCGATGGGTTGGGCAATGACCGTGAATCACCCTCCGCATCCTCTAAGTCCCGAACTGCTTCGGTGGATGCAAACAAGTCGTTTCACCTCCAGGATTTCTTCCTATCCTGGACTTGTCTCCATGCACCATGCTGGAGGCCCCCGCCGTAGACGGGCCACCTGTGGCCCCTCCGAGGACACCCTCCGGCAACTGGAGATGGTTTGTACCGTGGCGATGGCTGTGCGGCACCGCGTGCGGAGGCGTTGCCGAAATGCCTTTCAATTGCGATGCGTTGAGGACCGTCTGGACGGTGCCGTGTCCGTGTAGTTGTAAGGGCGATGGTGCAGAGGATGGTGCTGGAGAGATGTTCTAGACTTGGGAGGATGTTGGAGACTTGTGATTCATCTACCTCGTCAGTGGAAGTCATCCAATGTTGGAAATCACTTGAGTCATTCCAGTGATCCAGTCTGGTTTGGTGGGAGTTTAGTCCTAGCTCAAGCAGTTTTGGACCAACATGCCCAATCACTATTGTTGTGTAGCCTGAAGGAAGCAGTTGTTTAGCGTTGTTTGTTACAGCCTGAGGGCAGTCGTCCAAGAGTTACCCCCCCCAGGATCGGTCAGGTCCGGGGTCGTACCAACGGAACTGAAGGGTGACCCCCCATCGAGGTCGGGTCGGACAGATGAATCCTTTCATGAGAGATCCAACGATGTTTTCATCTCTTCATGATCACCATAGGATGAGGGATTGGTGAAAGAGAAAAGGGAGGCGGCGAAAGGGAAGATTGGCCAAAGAAGGTGGGCCAAACTAAGTGGTGAGTTCTTGGGTACCCCCTTTTGGGGAATTGACACATTTTTTGGGCTGTTAGTATTGCAGGAAGAAGGTGGGCCAAACTACTGGGGGGGTTCCTAAATCAGGAGCTGACATGACTGGAGAGTATAGCTGTACAGCTGTATAGCATTGTATAGCTACCAAATCGGTGTAGCCCACCAAATCGTCGTTGTCAGCGACAGGAAGATGTTGCCTCAGTTGAAGGACATGTCTTCTTCTTCTTCTTATTCTTCTTCGTCTTCTTCTTCTTTTTCGCAGGTTAGGGACAGGCGAAAGCCAGCACAGGCCACAGGCGAAAGCCATTCTCTGTTTGAAAGACTGAGATGAACGAATCGAGTTGCTCCACCTCAGAACGAAGACTGCTGGAGTTTGTGGGAAAACCTGTCCGGCTAAGCAGGCAAAGACACGATGTGTGGTTCTGGACCTCCACCCTGCTGGGTGCGGTGCCTGAGACTGTGGGCATGTGGGGCCGATACGCAATAGCAACCAGTGTTGATTTCTTCGAGATTCGACAGGTTCCATGCCCAACGAGCAGGAGCAGTTGACGGATTTTCAGCTTGACTCTCCCAGTGTCGATCCGAGCCGATCTCGACTCCCGGGCCGTAGTATAGGTTCAAGGTCAAACGACATCCACTGGTCATGCATCATCAATGGTATCAATATGTTTGTGTATACTTCTTGTAATCACTGCAGCTTCTGTGCAGCCTCACCTTTTCTCATCATGAGCGTTTCAACACGCCGACGGAGCCCCGCCAGGCTTGCCGGCACTGGTGGCAGGAAAGTTCATCCACGACAAGTGGCCAGGCGAACGAAACCCGTTTCACGGCCCCACAGCGGAGACCGGTGGAGACATCCGTGGAGACTAACCCGACATGGACCATGTTGGTTGATCCTTGGTTGATCGCGGTGATGCAAACCATCCGCAGGCCACATCGCGAATCGGCTTTTGACCCTGATCCTTTTTTGGTGCTTTGGGTTTCCGCTGATCCTTTATGCATCTCGCCCTTCGGTCACCGGGTTGACGGCGGTTGCAGGCCAACGCTCTTTGCACCTGGGTACTGGTCTCAGCATCCAGACAGGTGAGAGTGAGAGTGAACCGTCCTCGATTCTCATCACACCTACCGCGCCGGCGGTGAACGTGGTGTTTTGGACTTCATGGGAGTTCAGTCTTTGGTCCATATCATTTTGGTCTAGCGGTGAGGATTCCGAGGACCGTGACTTTTTGAACGACCCACGAAGAAACCGCTTTCAGGACGTCGACCACTCGGCATGGATGGGGCGAAAGCAGTGTATGGGCCAATCTAGCTGAATATCATTGCCCCATCAATGTACAGCTTTGCTATTTGTCTATCTATCAAATCTATCCATCCATCCATCCACCCATCCATCCATCCATCCATCCATCCATCCATCCATCCATCTAATCTATGATCTTAAATCCTTCCCAATCCCAGCGAAAGCACCCAGCACTTTCACGGTTGCTTTAGGTTGGCAGTCTTATTCGGCTTGGTGGTATTCTTGGTGATATTCGGGTTGAGGATTCTTATCTGGGGAGAGGATTTCAAGAATCGGTAAACTTACTGTATATATATATATAGAGAGTGTGACCAAAAACAACACGCACCCCATCCTGCAGGTGCCCTAGGAATCTTCACGAGGTATGTGTATATATAGTATATATGTATATTAATATATATATATATACAGTAGATAGATAGATAGATAGATAGATAGCTACATAGCTAGATAGCTAGATAGCTAGCTAGCTAGGTAGGTAGGTAGGTAGGTAGGTGGATGATAGGTAGGTAGGTAACCAGGTAGGTAGACATGAATTTTAATGGAAAGCCCTTCCAATCATATAAGGTTTCTATCTTTTTTTCCCAGGCATGGGGTCTTGAGCTCTCCGAGGCATCCTTTCAGCTGCAGCAGTCTTGTCCTTGGGCGTGGCGCGCTTCATCTGCGAGCGCCCTCCCACCCTGCAGCTGTGGGGCTGGTGTTGTGGGGCGGTGAAACACAGACAGAAACAAAAGAACTGACGTGTTTGTTTGCTGGGTTCAACAGAACCCCTGTTTGGAAGTACAAAGCCCAGGTCAGGAAGTGAAGAAGCTGAATGAGAGGATTCCAATGTTGGCTCTGACCAGAAATAAGACTCGTTGTTGTAAAGCAGCCAATGTTGCCTCTGTGCACGACTCGATGTTGCAAACCTGGCCGTTTGAGTCCTTGACCAATGAATACATCAAGATGCAAGGAAAGGGATTGCACTTTCCCACCTGGTAACGGGCTCATGTTGGATGCTCTTCTGGCCCAGCTCAAGCAAAAGTGAAGCAACGAGTGATCTTCACGTATGAGATAAGCACGATGAAGGCAGCCTTTGAAGATATTTTGACCCCTCCCTTTCACGGCTTTTCTAACATCCAATCTATATATGTATACATATTATACAGTAATCAGTAGTAGTCAGTAGGTCCGTAAGTAGTGATATTCATTGATATTCCAATCAATCTAGTTACGGTGGACCATATTTTCAACAGCAATTCTGTCTGCGATCTTCCTCCGTCTGAACCGAGAAATCCTGTCGTTTTTCTTCCCCGAACGCCAAAGAACGGCAAAGACATGGCAGTGGACTATGCCAGGAATCGGATCGAAGGAACTGATTTTGTAGGCGTTCCCCACCCAAATCGAAGCCACTGGGTGTTCGAAGTGCCACTGATGCCCGGGCCCGTCCCAGCCTTCCGATCCTGATGTGCAGCTGTGCTCCCACTGGGCCAACGCCTGTGGGCGGCGCCACGCCGGGGGGCGATGGCAGTGGAGCCAGCTATGAGAGCTTTGTCACTGCACAACTGGAGATCCTGCCACTTGGGCGGAGGATGCACTGCCTCCATCGGTCAAATCAAGGAACCCCCAAACAGCCTCCGAAAACAATGACCTGGGACTTCTGCAAGGGAGTTCTGGTGACACTGCTTGCCTTCTTCAATTCCAGCACTTACTTCAGCATGAAAATCCGAAAACTTGCGACTTGCGTCGAGGCGTCAGAACTTGCTTCAGCACTATGAGACTGAGATGAGAGGACTCTCCAAGCCCTTCTTGCGATCAGCCACGGAGGCCGAGCGTTTTTCCCCAAGTCTAGGTGCTCCTTCATGGGCAGGAGCCTTTTGGGGCGACCGAGACGACTGCCAGGGCGACTCCGAGAATGGTTTGGGCGACATTGAAACATGAGTGAAGCTGACACCTCTTGTATAAGACAAGTAAACCATAATTAGAATCAAGTCATGTGCAAATAGATCGGACAGAATTCAAGTCTGCAACACAGCAACACAGCAACACCTTGTGGACGGCACCTGGCACATTCTGGCCAAGCACTAGAGTATTTTTCTCGGACAGTTAGTGCTAGTCTACGAATCAGCTCACCACGTTCCATCATGATGAAATGACCCTACAAGTCCAGTCTGACCCGGTAAAACCGGGTCTTTTACCCTCTGAGTATTGGCTTTGTATGACCATCTCCAGTAAAATGAGGCCTTTGACTTGTTGAGTGGGGTCAGTTCCATTTCGATGAGATGAAGCGAGATTTGAGAACAGGTCGGATTGATCCTATGTTAGTGATACTTTTCGGCTAATTGGACCAAGATATGACATGCATTCCCATGCTGTAGGTTCCGATGAGTCTGGACTGGCTCTTTTTTTTCACATAATCTTGAGCTTGGATGTGGGGACTGTCTGGCTCGTGACGCGCCGTTCGCGGACTGTCTGGCTGGTGACTGCTAGGGCGAAAGCATTGGCGTGGCGAATCTTGAAGTGTGCGGCGATGGCGCGGAGGAAGAGGAGGAGGAGGAAGAGCCTGTGCCTTTCCGCTGGCTTGAATTGATCCTTGGACTGGGGTTAGAGTTGTTTGGAGATGGTTGGAGTGATCGATTCGGTTTGAGAGGTTGTTGATGGTGACATTGGTGATACCCTCCTTCCCACCAACATGGACCTGGAAACATATCATAGAGGCAACTAGTCTTCGAAGGGGCCATTGATCCCTTTGGTGAAGTTCCTTCCTTCACATCGGATGGAAGCTGGTGTCCCTTGTAGTCAAGACGTCCACCGGCATGCCCATCGACACGCACCGACGCTGGGCGACCGGTTCGGCCATGGCCTCACATGGGACGGAATCGCAGGAGCCTGCGAAGGCAACAGCCTTGTCATGGTAGTCGTGTAGGCCCTGCTGATCAAGAGGCTCAACCTACGATGTACGTGCAATCAGATGCAGAGGGACAATGCACAGCACGCCTTGCAGATGTGTTGGTGCAGCCCTCCACATTGAAATCCATTTTTTCAACTGGCCCTTCCAGCATGTTGAGTATCTCCAAGCATCTCAAGAGGTGTGCACCAATAACGCGTCAGAAAGCCATTTGTGTTTGTTGGGAACGCGCCCTCAAACTTGTCACCTGTTAACTCGGGAGGCCGTTCACTCAGTGAGTTGGAACATGCTCTTTTCCAGCTACCCTCCTAATCATCAAGCAAGTTTCGTCATTCATAGAGAATGCACCGCTACAGGTGGCTTAAGCGCGCGAGAATAACGTGACGTGAAGCTGTGAGTAGGGTGTGCACCAACCTTGCTCTCAGCAGCATTCAAATCTTGCCAGAAATTCAGTCAAAGAGAGCACCTTGAACAGTCATGATGTCCCCACCAGGGCACAGTTGATCGTCGGTGTCTTCGCAGAAAAAGACGGATGAATGCTCGCAGGCTGGATATCCAAAGTCCTGAGTAGGATTGAGTATATAGGTGGATGCATATCAGAAAGGGTGGTTGGAGCAGAGGACAGGGGTTGACTGTTTGACTCAACTATATAGCTTAGGCTGTGCGTGGTTTGAGTTCGACTGCTTTCGCTGCTGTCTCCCCAAGCGCGCTGAAGTCAGTACTTCGAACCTCATGGCCCAAACGAAAAGGGCGTGTCAATCACGAAAGACGATCCACAAGGGCCGATCCCATGGAGGTCGAACTCTCCCAGCGTTGCGAAGACGGTGACCCACCGTCGTCGAAGTCTACCGCGCACGGTGGGCCGCCGACCGCGTACCGACCTCTGAGGACCGCGCGTGTGTTGGAAGCGTCCGAGGCTGAGGCAGTGACAAGGGCGTCGGTTGAAGGGACTCAGGGGGCCCAAGGACGCTTGTAGGAGCAAAGGGCATCGCAACTAGGAGCAAGGAAGCCACGAACGTAGCTCCTCGCCTTACGACTAGGAGCAAGAAGCTACTAGTAATACAAAGGTTGAGTCCTCCCCAAATCGGTTACAGATTGAGACTCGGGGGTTCTTTGTGCTTGATAGCCCACAAAGACAAACCGAGCTTTTGCTGCAGCTAATAGCGACTTTTCATCTAGAAAGACGGCTTTGGGATTCCGACATGCTGCTGGAGTGATCTGGTTGGTCCACCATGGATGGTGCTTTGGGACATATATCCCTGTGATCGGACATCGATTCGTGATTTGGGGGAGGACATCTGCATCATTAATTACCACGCATACTTTCAGTATAGCTCAAAGAATGGGCAACATAGTATTATATAACTATATAACAATAATATATAATTCATGGGATATGATATAGTTTTATGGATCATCATGCATCATCATCTCATGAACCCCCCCAGCAGATGCACAGAACAAATTAAACTGTCCAATGTATTACTATGTTCATAGAAAGAGGTGTCTTTTTGGGAGGCACCCAAATCCTCCCCAGCGGAGACACCCCAGGTGGAAGAAGCCTTTGGTGGCTGGGCCCTTGAAGAGCTGCGCATGCGGCCAGTTTGGAGCATCTCACTACAGGACGACCAGACCTCCCACCTAAGAGCGATGGCCTCCAACCTAAGAGTGATGGCCTCCAACCTAAGAGCGATGGCCTCCAACCATGACCGTCCGGGGATTGAAGCGTCCCACCCGGGACCAGCGTCCGAACCTTGGGCCACGCAGCCGGTGCTGCGCCATGCTGCGCCAGGGGTTTTTCCGCTGGGGGCGCCTCCGTGCACCGAAGCTCGCGGTGCCGCCAGGACCTACGTCGCCGCAGCCGTCCCCGGAACTTCCGCACGAAGCTCACGAACGAGCGCCGCGACGGGAGGGTCGGACTTGGAGCGAGACGGGGAGGGTCTCCATGTTTTCCAAAGAAGGTGCTCCTAGTAGCAATGCCAGGAGCCCCTAGTAGCGTCTTTGCTCCTAGTAGTAAGGCCAGGAGCCCCTAGTAGCTTCTTGTTACTAGTAGTATGGCCAGGAGCCCCTAGTAGCGTCCTTGCTCCTAGGTTAACCTCAGCTGTTCCAGCGGCCTTTGAAGGCACCATTCTTGCTGGATTTTGTGCACCTTTCCTTCTCCCAAAGACTCGCCTCACGCTAGGCAAAAAACAGTCATTCCAGAGGCCGCAGGGAATCGTAAGCCAGAAATGATTTGAAACGACCCCCCCGGTGCAGAAGGGCTGGTGCAGAAGGGCAGGCCGACAGGAAGGCCCAGGCTGGCTTCTTGCACTTCCTTGTGCATCTTAGGATCATCACCATGAAGATGAATGCTCCGATGCGTGAGGCGCGCCGATTTCGGCCACAAAGTGTGAAGTCGTTCTTTGGAGTGGTCTACTTGACTCAGTCGCTCATCAGAACCATAGGCTAAGGGTTGTTCTTTGACTCCATACTATTAGTGTCCCTGGACTCTCTTTGGAGGCTCCTCGAATCTCAGGGGCTCAAAGGGTGTGTCACTTCGGCCAAAAGAGTGGCTCATGGTCGCTGGCCATGATCGACTGCGATGGTGTTTTTTGTGGGTCCTTTGGATAACCGAAGAGTCCGTGATCGACACGGTCGGAACCTACTTGCGATGGACGTTCACGTCCTGACACATCACCATTTGAGTCGAAACAAGGAATGCATTCTAGCACATTCTAGCTGGCATCAGCCTCACCAGCCACCCACCCATCCCACTCACCCACCGCCACGGTGGCCACCCCGCCCGAGAGCTGGAACTCGCCGTCGACACCCTGGAACTCGCTTGGCAGTGCGCAGTCGATACTCGTATCATACGTAGAAATGGCAGAACGGTTGCCGTACAATGGAGCATCTAAATGAGGCTGTGAGCCCTTTTTCCTGGATGAGTCCGACTGCTCCCTTCCCTTCACTCCTTTCCTCACCAACCCTTGGCTGCCAGTATAATGATAGCGAAAGGTGACAGCTTTTGGAAGCCTAGGGTTGATTGGAGAAGAACAACATGGGCCACCATTTTTCACGGCATGATTATTTTTTTTATCAACGATATCTCATACAACGTGATGATTCTGCCTTGACTTTTTGGTATGTATATTGGACATCATTGTGAGCAAGACGCGCTTTGACCATGGGCTTTGTGCAGAATCACATTGTCGACTCTCCTAAAGTCCAAAAGGATGCAGAGCATTCCAAGATTTGCATGACACGAAACATGTTGCTGCGTGTTGCTGCCAATGAAGATATTGTGTCTATGATCGGAGCTGCTTCCAGTTCCTGTGAAATGGCTGGTTCATTTGTATTCGTACGCGGAGGCTTTGCAGTTGATTGTTATTTTTGCTGCGTTGTTTAACTTGATTGCGAGGACGACACACTTTGATAGGCCTTTTGCAGAATCATATTGTCGACTCTCCTAAAGGATGCAGAGCAATCCAAGATTTGCAAGGGACATGTTTCATGTTGCTGCCAATGAAGATATCGTGGCTATGATCGGAACTGGTTCCAGTTCCTTGTGAAATTGCTGTTTCATTTGTATTCGTACGCGGAGGCTTTTTCTTTGTTGTCGTTTTAGGCAGCGTTGCGAGGAAGACAAAGTGTGGTAGGCTAATTCCAGAAGCACATTGTTGACTCTCCTAAAGCAAGCTAATTTAGTCATCTTGTCAAAGAGTTTCACATGTTCTTGCTTGTGAGGATACCATGTACAAAGCCTGGAACCGATTCTGGTCACTCATGAGATATACTTTTGATAGGCCTTTTGCAGAAGCACATTGTCGACTCTCTCTCGCTCTCTCTTGAACGATCCAGGGTTGTGGGAGAGCTGTTGTGTACAGATTGTAGTGACCCTATTTGGTCTGGCCTAGCTTCCATTGCACAAGGTACTGCTGATGCTTGTGTGCTTGATGATTGTCTGGGTGGTTGCATTGTTGTTATCGACCCTTTTGAAATTTGAGGGCCTATGTGGAATTGGATCAGGCTGCGAGGAAGACAAACTTTGATAGGCCGTGTGCAGAAGCACATTGTCGACTCTCCTAAAGGATGCAGAGCAACTCAAGCGGCTCCCTACAAAGATGCTTCTACGTTTAGAGCTGTCTTGAAATGCTTGCGATTTATTTGTATTCATACGCCGAGGCCGCTGAGGCATAGTAGTTGACTACTTGGTGCTGTGTTGAACATGATTGCGAGGAAGACAAACCTTGATAGGCCTTTTGCAGAATCACATTGTCGACTCTCCTAAAGGATGCAGAGCAATCTAAGATGTGAATGGCATATTTCCTGTTGCTGCGTGCTGGCAATTAAGATATTGTGTCTACAATCCGAGCTGCTTGCAGTTCCTCGTAAAATAGCTGGTTAATTTGTAGTTGAATGTTTGTTGCTGTGTTGAGATTGCGAGGAAGACAAACTTTGATAGGCCTTTTGCAGAATCATATTGTCGACCCTCCTAAAGGATGCAGAGCAATCTAAGATTTGAATGACATATTTCCTGTTGCTGCGTGCTGGCAATTAAGATATTGTGTATGATCCGAGCTGCTTGCAGTTCCTCGTAAAATAGCTGGTTAATTTGTAGTTGAATGTTTGTTTCTGTGTTGAGTTTGCGAGGAAGACAAACTTTGATAGGCCTTTTGCAGAATCATATTGTCAACCCTCCTAAAGGATGCAGAGTAATCATCGGCTATCCAAGATTTGCACGAAATGCGTTTCATTGTTGTTGCCAATGAAGATATTCTGTCTATGATCGGAGCTGCTTCCAGTTCCTTGTGAAATGGCTGGTTATTTTGTATTCGTACGCGGAGGCTTTGCAGTTGACAATTTGTTGCTGTGTTGAGCATGATTGCGAGGAAGACAAACTTTGATAGGCCTTTTGCAGAATCACATTGTCGACCCTCCTAAAGGATGCAGAGCAATCCAAGGTTTGCATGAGACACGTTTCATGTTGCTGCGTGTTGCTGCCAATGAAGATATTCTGTCTATGATCGGAGCTGCTTCCAGTTCCTTGTGAAATAGCTGGTTATTTTGTATTCGTACGCGGAGGCTTTGCAGTTGACTTTTTGTTGCTGCGTTGAGCATGATTGCGAGGAAGACACACTTTGATAGGCCTTTTGCAGAATCACATTGTCGACTCTCCTAAAGGATGCAGAGCAATCCAAGGTTTGCATGAGATGGTTTTGATGTTGTTGCTCACAAAGATATGGCGGCCATGATTGGGGCTGATGATTATCAGCTCCTTGGGATATGGCTTTTTGATTTGTATGTTGTACACAGAGGCCATATGTGGTTCTTTTTCTTTTCTAGACTGGTCATCCTTCCAAGCACAGCTATCGAAGAGCCATGTGGAGAAAGGGAGATTCCTAACTGAACTGGCAAGCAAGGTTTCGTTCAGTTGACTGCTGTGGATCTCCCACAAATGTGCCGCACAAGTGTGGTACTTGTAGTGTGTAACATGGATATCTACCACTCAAGTCGGATTATGACACTGCACAGAGAGTGCAGCCTGAAAAACAGCAGGACAGCTTGGTAGGATGTTCGGATTTGGTGCTGCGCAGCTTCCATAGAGTGCACTGCAAGCGGTGGCAGAAGCATGAGCCTTGAATTTTGGCAGGACTTGGATTTTTCGGCCTGAAATGATAGCCCAATCCTTTCGCCCCACCCACCTCCCGGAGAAGTGGTCGGACCGGTGGTCGACTGAGCCGACTCTAGGCGGCGACAGTGCTTCAGGGCTTGGTGTTGAAGCCCAATAGCTGGCAGCAACTTCTGTGGACCACCATCGGCGCTTTGCTGCTCCTTGCTTTGAGCCGAGAGGAGCTACATCTCGTTCGTCTGAACAGCCGAAGAAGTCAAGAAGGAGTTCGGGCGGACGAGACAGGTTGAGGTGCAGGTCTTTGGATCATTGCTTTTTCATCTTGGAACTTCAGGTCAACATGTTGCGACTTGTTTGCTTGTGTTGGAAGACCATTTTATCGCAAATCTTACTTGAGCGGGCCATGGCACCCAAGACATTGTTGAGTGGGGATTGTAAGCAATTGCATCACTAACGGATTCTAACCTGTATCAATAGCAAGGCGCAGAGTTGGAGCAGGAGGGACCATCCGCAAGTGCCCTCATGAGCATTCTCAAGGATGTTCTACTTTTGGCAAAAAAGGCGTCATGGAGTGACCGTCCGACATACTATCCCAGTATATCCCAGTCTGACCGCTTCTTGACCCCGTGAGACAGCCAGTGACCCGTGTGTGACTTCTTCCGGTTCCAAGCTGGAGCGGGTGATTCCCTCTGATTCCAAGCAGTGTGTTATGTGGGTCATATCTGGAACGGGTGATCTTCTCCGAACATTTCACGACTCCGGTCGCGTCCCGGTCGATGGACGTCGTTGCCGGCGCCGGCGGCTCCGAGGATTTTGTGGGATTTGATCACCATCCCCTTGGGCTTCTTCAACCTGCCCCAGCTGCTGACCCGAACATGTTACCTCCCTGACACTCCATGGGACTGGCATATTTACATATATTTACTGTAATGACATATATTTACGTACTGAAACCACCCCGGACCACCTCAATTGTAAGTATTCCACACATGGAGTGTTTGGGATTATGGAGGGAATGGGCCGCCGATTGCGTTGGAAACGGACGACGAGATTAGGAGCAAGCTTTGTGGGGGGATTCAAGCATTCAGTTCCTTTCTGACCTCAGAAGCCAAAGCTTGATTTTCCTAGCAAATAGAGGACACCCAAATCTTCTGAGTGGTCAAACACCCACATTATGGACATATCAGGCGAAACATGAACTGTTTACACGGCGGGCTGTAGTCATTTGCCTTTTCCCTTGAACTCACCACTCTTGCATATATTGTCCACCATGGCGTTGAACCGAGCAGACAGGATCACGAGCCAATCGTTGGGGCGAAGAACACATCGCGAGCCAATCGTTGGCTAAAAACGTGTTCGTTTTTTCCCTGTCCTCCACGAACGATTGCGTAGATTGTAGAATCCCGGTATATTATACCCATTCTGGCCCATTCTTTTTTCTCAATGGCTGGGTGGGACGGAGTAAAGACCAAAATGGATGCCGAGGCGCTGTTTTTGGCCAAAGGACATATCATGACAATTCACGACATATAAATCGTCCACCAAAGCCACAACTGAATAGGTAGCAACAGTTTTTCCTGAACCGTGGTAAGAGGCAGCAAGACCAACCATTGCAACAAAACAGCAATAAAAGCGGTATATAAAACAACCAAACAACAGCAAAACAAAATAATAGTAGCAAACATAGCAAATGCAAACGGAACACAAAAACAATTAGCCCAGCTGGAGACCCCAATAGCAAGATACAAACCGGGACAAAAAGAAAAATCTGAAAACAACTGCTGTTTTCAACACATCGACCATTTCTTCCTTGGAGACCATCATTACATAACCGGGACACCATCACAAAATGACCAGGACACCATCAAAACATGACCGGGACACCATCACATGACCGGGACACCATCACAACATGACCGGGACACCATCACAACATGACCGGGACACCATCAAAACATGACCGGGACACCATCACAACATGAACGGGACACCATCAAAACATGACCAGGACACCATCACAACAGGACCGGGACACCATCAAAACATGACCGGGACACCGTCACAACACGACCGGGACACCATCACAACATGACCGGGACACCATCACATGACCGGGACACCATCACAACATGACCGGGACACCATCAAAACATGACCGGGACACCATCCGCCCACCAGCTCTGACGGTGACCCGACGGCGCCCGTCCGCCTATTAGTTTTGCAAGACCCCATAGCATAGCTATTGGGGAACAAGACAGCAACACATTAAATCACCGATTTCCAACCCTGGCTAGATAAACATCTCATAAGCTTAACCCAAGCCGTAACAGTCCGTGGAGAAGGGACACTTGGATGGCTTTGTGACGTAAGATCCAGGAGGAGCAATCTCCGAGCAGTTCTGCGGTTCTAACAAGAAGCGAAACGAACGTAGCACGGGCATCGCCACTAGTAACAAGGGCATTAAACACAGGCTTCTTGCTACTAATAGCGATGCCCTTGTTCCTAGTGGCTTCTTGTTCCTAGTAGTAATGCCCTTGTTAGTAATAGCGATGCCCCTGCTACGTTCGGTTCGCTTCTTGTTACGTTCGGAGTCTGAGGGAACCGCAGAACTGCTCGGAGATTGCATTGGGTCCCATTGCTATCTCTCCATTTTTGGTGCTGGGAAGGGGGTCGTCTTAGGGTTGGTTCAAAAAGGCAGAGCTTTTGGCGAGACCTCAGGCCAAGGACGTACTAAGAGGGGGCTCATCAAGTCCTTGGAAATTCACCATTGATTTTGCGTGGAAGACATATGGTTGCTTCAAAAGTTGAATGAATCAAGGGGGAACTTATATATTCATCATTATTCATCCGGTGTCATGTATCAGCTTGTGTTTGTTTAGTCATCAGCTCGTCTCTTTCAGTTTTCAGTGTACGGGTCACTGATCGAGCAAGCAGTGTCTTTGTCTTCCCCTGTCTGGTCCCAACTCACATTTGATAGGCCTATTGCAGTGCAGATTTTGTCGGCAAGCCAAGGTTCTTGGACTTCCTCACCATCTTCGCCCGAGTCTCCTTCGCCTACTGGAGAGGGGTTCAACTGCGGGGATGAAACGTGTCAATATTCTGCTGGGATCAGCAAAGACAACCACATGACATGAATGAGTTCAGTTTCAGCCCAAGTGAATTAGTGTAGTTTTGTTCACGTTTCTTTTTTCGCATTCGGGCCCATTTTTACAGCATACACTGCACATCAACCACTGCTCAGCCCCACATCACTTCAATCCATACTTGACGGAATGAAACAACAACAATTTATGAATCATGGTAGATCTTCACTTCCTTGCTGTGCCTTTTCTCTTTGCTGCAGACCTTTTGTCCGGAGGATCATCGACATGCCTCTGCATGTGATCTTCGGCACAGAGATCAACGGGGCACAGGAGTTGAGACCTAAGAAGTTGCTGAAGATGTACCTACGCACCTCGACCCGAGCGAGAAAACACATCCATTCTGAACTTCTGGACCGTTGGATTGGGATGGGTGGAATTCATTGGGGTAATTACTGTAGGTCACTGGGTTTTGTGTCGGTCACTGGGTGTCCTTTGATGTGCATCCGATTGTTCTGTTGGGTGAAGCGGTCTGCAAACCGTGCCGGCTCGAGTGGTTTTTGAGGCCGCGTGAGATGTGTTGGGTGTAGTTGCAGACTGAGTTTGTTTGGGTTTGGTGCACATGAAGCCTATATATACGAATCCGCAGACGATCCATTGTGTCTGGCAGACGAAACACACCTTCTCAGGCAGGTAAAAAAAAGAACACAAGGACACTCGATGGCACAATGGCACACCTGCATTATTTTGGAGAGGTTTTGATTCACTCACGATGTTTCAAGGCCTTGGTGTTTTGGTGTTTTGTTTCGGGGAGCTCAAACTGGCTCGTCCACGCGACTGAGTGGACTCCCCGTCTGTCTCAACGCTGCGGCGGCTCTCGGCCCTGCTGGAGGTTCCTGGTTTTTGATTGATCTGATGATCATCAGCATCGATGCGGTCATTATTATTCTGGAAGTATTTCAGGAGAGAGTGAGGGTTTCAGGTGTCCGCAGGTGTCCGCAGTTGCCTTAAGGCCGCATTCCATGTGAGACTCTGCCTGACTTAAAACTATAAAGCAACAGGCTGCTTCCTACAGCACCATTCTTTTCGTATTGCTTACACAAGGTATCATCTAGAATCTAGAATCATGTGCAGCGACGCCTCCCAATGTGTGAAAATCACCTCAAGAGAAGGACTGAGGGGTGCAGGTAGTAGATGGTAGATGATGGTAGTAGGGTGAAGGGTATACTTCTGTTTTATTTGGAACTTCGACGTGTGACCTCCGCACTTCAAAGTACGACTCGCCGTGTTGTAACCTCCCACTGGTCACCCTCGGAGGTTTGGAACAGGACTGGTCGTCCACGGAGGGACCACGGCGGTGATGAGACACATAGAGGGTCAGATGGCTCGACTGCCGCACCCCAAGCACATCGAGAGTAGGCTTCTGGTCAGATGGCTTCGTGGGCACAGTATCCACAAAACGATCGAATCTATGAAGAGCCTTAGTGAAAGGGTCAGCTAGAATCAGCTGGAACGCTCCAAGAAGTAGATGGTCGAGGACGGACATTCAATCATTAGAGAAGGAATGAACAATGAGCCATTGATCCCTCAATGAAAGAACGCTCATTGACCTGTTACTTTGTGACTTGGGACCACCTTAATGAGATGGTGTTCCCGAACATCTTTCTATATAACATGATTCCTTGATTTTGTTTGTGACTTCCCACAGCGAGAACTGTGAGGAGACCAGTGACGAGTTCTCCATGTGGCGCTCCGCGCGCTTCTTCCGCGCCCTCCGCCTGCTGCGGCTGCTCCGGCTGCTGCGCGTGACGAAGCTCCAACAAGAGGCGCCGGTGGTGCGTCGCGTCCCGAGCGAGTGAAGCCCGGCTTGTCGGTGACAGGTGGTGACCGGTGGTGAGAGAGGCATAGGTTCTTTATGATTCTTTCATTTGCCTGAGCATTCGTCGAAGAGAAGCCAGTGCAACGATGCCACCTGTTCATGAAGCGTTCTGAAAGGGCTCTTTGGATTGGCAAGGAACGAATCGAAGAGCCACACCTCTTTTTTTGACTTTGCAGCTGTTTGAGGTCTGTGACCGCCAGCTTGGAGCCACACCTCCTACAATTTTAAATTTGGAGTCATAGCAACTTGCATCCAGTCCTGCTTGCTAGGTGATGGTTGTGGCAAACCGTTTTCTCTCAACGAACGCTTTCTTGGTACTCAAGGCCTCGTTGGGCAGCAAGGGAAGCGGGGACGCAGGTGTATTGTGCGAGTCTTTGTTGAGAGAGCCACGAACATGTTAGCGTCAAGTTTTTGCATAAAATGGTAACTTTTGGAGTGAGAATGTGCAAAGGCTGCAAAGGGCCTCGAAAACGAAGCCGGAAACAAAGAAACGAAGCCTCCTCCTGGGACTCGTTTTCAAATTGTCTTGTCTTCAGGCTTCAGGGCTTTGCGGGCATAAAATGGAGTTACTTGTAACGAAGCCTAAATGAAGCCAAAACAAACGAAAAGGGTCTTTGGGAAGTAGACACTGGACCAAATGCCCTGGACAAGAGATTAGAATCGATTGTGCCCCGGGCTCTTGAATGATTCTGTGGTGCTGTGCTTTACATTGAAAAGCACAGTGGTAATCCAACTCACCTTGCGAACAAACAGAGCATGGTAGCTCAAGTGGTACAAATCCTTGGAAAACGAAGCCGGTAACACAAAAAAAGAAGCCTCAGTAATAGCAAACGACCAAATTTGGAATGTTCACTTTCAAGGTTGCTTGAGGTCCCGCCCCTTCACTTTCTAGGATCGTTTGGTCTGGAAGCCCGGGTTCGCGTCGGGCGCCTCTGGCGCCCACGGTCTTTCACCACGGACCCCCGATGTTTGCACGCGACCTCTGAAAAGGCACCAGTGAAACTCACCTGGTCCTTGAAATATGGAGTAGAGTGGGCAGTTCTAGCCTTCTCAAGACTCTTCGTTCAAATGCCAAGTTGATAAAAAGACAGAGCAAAGCACTTGCCTAGAACAGTCATTTAGGGACAAGTTTGCCACGAGTTCCGAGTTCCTGCGTTTTGCTGGAAGGAAACCAATTATGCAACATAGGATACATTCGCGGCCCATCTCTGTCGTTCAGACACCGTGTCTCTCGGGGTTGCACCTTGCTTCACCCTTTCCCACAACGGCAGAGCCCCTCTGTTCCAGCGAAACGGAACGGGGGGTCCCTTTCAGACAGTCCGAAAACCACCCGTAACCCCATGATCCACCATCTCCGCCTTTTGCTCCTCTGCCTTGATCCACAACTGGCTCGGACGCAGCGATTCTGAGATCGGCGGGGGCATCTTCATGATGCTCATCACGAATCACATCATCGCGTGCTGCTGGCCGCTCGGACATCGGATGGGATCATCGCTGGCTGGTGAGAGGGAGCAGACAGGATCGTGAAGCGTGGACATTTCCCGAGCGGTGTGGAACAAGCCACTGTTTTTTGAGGCCTGGAGGGCTTTGCGCACGAGCGCACTTTTTGGTGGATCCAAAGTCACCGTGGTCTCCGGGTTGCCCGCAGACCGAGAAGGAAGTCAACGAAGAAAACTGGTGGATCCACATGCTTCAGGTATTTTCAAGTCCTATTCGTCTTGTTTCTCACTCACTTGAAGAATTTGTGGACCCTCCAGGTTGCAGGGACTTGTAGTAGCCTCAAACGCAATTCCCTGTAAGTTCACAGTACAAACTTAGTTTGAGTATCAAAAGCCCTGATTTGCTCCATTGATTTGAGGGGCCTCAGGTCTACAGCCCTCTTAAATAAAGGCCGTCTCATCGACTTCTCCAGGTTCGGTGTGGGCACCTTCGGGCGTGAAGATGGACATGGCTGGTTGGTCAACTTCCAGATGAATGAAAACACAGGCGGGTCCCCTCGGCGGAAACACAACTACAGGTGAGGCGAGACAGACACCGTGGTGGGTGGACATTCCGGTGGCAGCTGTGGGACAGATTACAGTAGCTAGGACGCTATTAGGTGGAGGCCATCGCTGGTTGGAGGCCATCGCTACTAGGGGCAATGAGCTATGACGTTTGTTTTGAAGTTCTGATCCGTTTGAGTGGATGGGTGGAGGTGGGGTGGGTTGAGGTCAAAGAACTTGCGACAAGAGTGCACGCACTCCCTCTACATCCAAAAGGAAGGATTAAACTTGTATTAGAGATGATGGTATGCATTGAGATGAGGCCAGTGTCTTCAGACGGCAGAGTCTGCCAAGGAGCAAACAAGCATGGCTGTTCTTTCCAATCTTCTTTTTCAATGCATGTATTCTTTCCAAGGACGAAAGATATATGATATTTATTATATATTATATTCATCCACCCCGGTGGGTCCAGAAAGCAGCACCTCCCAGAGACTGGTGTCCGCGTCCCATTCCCGACCTCGTCTCCGCACGGTGTCGATGCGGCCGCGGCAGACTTCCCCGAGTCCTACGCGGCGGCGCTCCATTGGTCGCTGACACAGTTCACCCCGGCCACGAACAACATCGCACCGGACAACGTGACCGAACGTGCCGCCGCGGTAATGGACGGCCTGCTTGACCCGGTGGGTTAGTTCTCTTGATGTAAAGGTATGGGCTGCGGAGGAGGATGAGGATGTGTCTCTCATGTCTCAGGCTTTGTTGCCAGAGGTTTATTTTTTTTTGTAAGAACATCGGCTGCATGATATCAGCTTTGGATGAGATCCCATCTGGGGTAGGAGTGACATGAAGAACAGAGCTGGGCTTAACGAGAGGAGCTATTTGCCCGTATGGTCTTCTCGTTTGGGAATGACTTGTCCACCTTCGGTCACTGAAACAAAATGGACAGCTCCTCACATGGACCACCAGGACTTCATCCATGGTCTTTTTTCCATTCTTTTGGGGGACACCTGGTCGCCATCCAAAAACCCCTTCCTCATCCCCTCAAAACCTAAGACCATCTTTGAGGCATCTTCGCTGTGGTCGTGATCCTGGTGGCTGTGATCATCTTCAGCTCCTTCATCGCCTCGATCTCCAGCACTTTGAGCCATGACGAAAACCACCACCGATGGCGGGGTTGAGGAGCCCACGCCGCTGGATTTCCCTAAGAATGCTAAGATGGCATATACCACTTGGACCAACGTTTGTCTTCTTGAAGGTTCTAAAGAGAACCCCCTAGAACCCTACAAGAACTACACTGGCCACGTGAAATCCGGCTGCGGCTAATCCACATATGAGCAACCGCCAAAATTGGCAATGAGAATTTAGCAAAGAGCCATGAAACTTGCAAAAGCATTTGCCCCCCGTCAAAAGCAATAACATTCTTTCCGCAGTTTTTGGATATGTTCAGCTATGTAACCTGCAAAAAGATATCCTTGTCTCATATTAAAATAAAGATGATATAAGACCGGGCAAGAAGATCAACAGAATCACTTTCTTCCTTTTGAAGAAGTCACAATGATTGGATCCAACCGTAGGCACGCATGATTGACAGAGAGGAGGTCTCAAACACTGTAAGCCATGACTTATCGCCGAGCACTCTAGAAGCTAAGAATACAACTTGCTGTTGCCGGAGCCCTCTTCTGACAGAATTGCCGTTGTTATGGTCTTATTTTCATGGGAAAGCATCTTGTTTGTTTCGCTTTTCAGGCCACAGCTCGCTTTTCCTGCTGTCGGGTTCATCCTCCCATCACCGAACAGATCCAGAACGTTCCACCGATTCCAGCAGTGAGGGGTCTGTCACGTTCTGACAAGGGAATGAGACCAAACCATACCAAACCTCCTCCAAGGGTTCACGAAGACTGAGCAAGGCGAATATCATGAGTGGTGAACATGACAACCTTTGTCAGAAATCAAGACACTTCACAGATACTGTCCATTAGCTGATGAGAGACCTGGCTGTTTTCCTTCCACTGAAACGGCTGTTTTCCATTGCTCCCAGGCTCTGGCAGGATGGGGTAACGGCAACGACACCTGTTCCATGTTCCTTTGGAGGGGAAAGAACTCGTTTCGGCAATCCCTTTTCGATCACCAGGACATAGGTCGGCCGGGCGGGGTCCTGTCTGAGCGGGTTTCAACTTTAAGCTTACTCAGCGTTCGTAGCGTTCTTGCTCCGTTCGTAGCGACGCCCTTTGCTCTTAGTAGCTTCCTGTTCATAGTAGTAGGGCCAGGAGCCCCGTTCGGAGCGTCTAGTTGCCAATTGCTAAATTCTAGGTCATCCTGAAGTAGATACAGTAGTGATTGTGGATCCCTCAAATTCATGCCTTGCGTCGTGTGGCACAAATCCGGGCCGTAGATCGAGGAACGCCTTGCGCGTCTCCCGCGTGGCGCACTCCAAGCAGTATATGAACCTCTTCCAGTTCTTCAATGAGAGGACCAAGAAGGGGGAACGGTTAGTATGAGATTTGTCCCTGACATTGACACATTGTTTGACATTGAAGATATATACATATTACATCATATTACTCATTATATCTATATATATATACATTGACTATATTCTTGCACGGGCCTGGGCTGATGAAAAAAGAGGAGAGTCTCATCTAGATGACCTGTCTCACGGCCAGGAACCTCTCCGTGAATCTTTATGGAAAGGTGAAGGAGGCGATGTGAGCTGGAGTGCAAAAGCTTCAGTAGCTTCCAGCGCCAGTTCTGAAGCCTGAAGCCCCTAAGGACGTTCTAACCTCTGAGATTTGGAAGTCAGCCATAGAACTTATATACATATTTCTTTCCGCTACACTGTAGAAACCTGCAGAATGTAGAAGCTCTACTAGTCTAGTAGTTGATGAGGTCCTTCATTTCCGGTATTTTCTTCTCTCTCTCTCTCTCTGTCTTACATTTAAATCGGTTTGATCTAACGGATTCATATGTCGATTTGGCTGGTGTTCTCTTTTTGGTCCGGCGGTCCGGTCCTGTCGATCTCGACGCAAGCAGGGAAGTGACTCGTCCAGCAACGTCAAGCCAGCCACCGCCACAGATCAAGCATCCAATCTCATCCAACCAATCAAGAAATCACTGAAGGATCCAGTGGACAAATAAAGCCACCTTATATACTCATCCATTCTTTATTGATCGATCACCTTCATCCGGCACTCGGTTCACATGATCGACGGCACTCGGTCCGTCAGTCCGGCACTCGGGACCTCGGTTCTCGGCCCCGGGACCGAAGAACAGGTGCTCCGGACCGAGAACCTGACCATGCGGATTCAAGAGCCGCTGGCCAGAGCGGGGAGCGAGCGAGCGAGCGTTCGCAACAGCGGGGAGGGTGGAGGTGTAACGGTGTAACTGGCGAGGTGAGGCGTGGCGTTTCGAAGCGGTGGTGGATCCAACTGCGCCGCACGAAGACACCGAAAAGAAACGAAACAAAAACTGGGAGATACGAGAGGTTGACCCTGCCGCGCCGTGCCGATAACGTGTCGATGCAGTTTGGGAAAGACCTCCACTTGGTGATTTCTATAGGTTGACCCTGCTGCTGCATGCTGCTGCTACAGCTGTTCTTTATTGGGGGAATAGAAAAAACATCATCTGTGTCACAGCTTGCCCATGCCATGGACGGATGGTTTATGATGGTTTCTTGAGGCAGAAAGGTCACATGATGTGGGTGTGCAAGACGTACTCTTTTGTAGAAGATGGCGACGACTTTCGATTTGGGACTGAGTGTGCCTCTTGTTTTGAATTAAACATTTGGTGATTGTCGTTGTGTCGGATGTGAATTGGATTGTTTTCTTTTTGGTTTGGGCTGATGCCGGCTTATTTGTCTACACCAGGCCCGATTGTCAGTTTCATCTTCATCCCAGGCCTACACAAACTTGCATGGCAAGAGTTTCCACAGAGGAAGACTTCAGGCTGGTCCTCTAACTGAGAGGCCGATTATTTGAGGTCGATCATCCGAACATATCTTTTGGTTTTTTCTGGTTGAGAATGTTCCAATCTCTCCACTAAGGGCTCGCACCCTTGGGGCCAAAGAACACCCTAGGCGATCCTTGAGAGAGGCTCACGGAACTGAAGACTCACTTTGCAAGACCCCAGGAAGACTTGAATGACAAGCACTTTTGTGACTGGGGATCTACCAGGATGTTTCAGGATCTCCCAGCTCACTCACAGTGCTCTCCGAACGCTCTGTACTCTCGTCTCAGGAAAGAGGTGGGACTCTTGGACAAGATCCCGGAGCGTTTGAAGATGCAGCTCCACAATGAGCCTTGGTTGAGACGGGAGCGTCTCAGAAATTTCGCTGTTCACTGGGTCGAATCCCACCACTTCAGAGGAATTCACCCCGTTTGCAAGGGATGTGGAAACGACCGCTGTTGGTCGTTCGGACATGGTCTTTCGGTCCAAACTGTCCATTCCGACAGTCCTTTCGGAGAATCACATTCGTTCGGAGAATCACAAGGACGGTTCGAAAGATTTTGCCTGGATGCCCACAAAAATGCTGCACAACACCGCATTCTTTCCGCGTGTCAACATTGAGACCCAAGCAATGAGTTGCATGCCGAGTGGGTCATACTCTGACTCCAGCAAGCTTTGGCCTTTTCGATGTTTGCAAGCTTGGGGAGATCTCCAAGTCTCAACGAGAACATGATGGGAAGTTCATGCAATCCATCCACGACCAGCCCCGGAGCAGGTGAACAAGCACATTTCCTCGCTGTGCAGACTGGTGTGTGATGTACGTGCCAACTCCCCCGCTCCGCTGCATTCGGTTTGATCGATGATGCTCGATCTTCTTCTTTTTCTTTTTCTTCTTCTTATTTTTCTTCTTCTTCTTCTCAGTTGGGACCCATTTTGGTTGCGCTTTCCTCCTACTCCGAGGAGATCTACATGCCTTTCTTGCTCTCCCTGAAGATTTGGCCCCGTGGAGACATCGATGATATCCAGTACATCTACAGTGTCTCGGCCCAGTTCGAGTTCGTTTCCCGAGGAAGGGTGGTGGAGTGGGACGGGGCTTTTCCCGAGTTCGGCCAGTGCGTGCGTCGAGGTTCCAGGGAGTGAGCGGCCTGCTATCACCATCCTGGGATCTGTTGGAGGCCCTCCCATCCAGGGCTGAAGCTGGGTCATGAGAAGCAATTCTGGGTCCGGGCCCTCGCTCGGACATCCGAGGCAATGTGTGCCACCGGGCCATGGTCGAAGGCTATGCCTCGCCTGGGCAGGACTGGTCTTCGTGCGGGGCGAGCGGTTGTGTGGAAACGATCCAGCATGTGATCCAGCCATTTACAGCGTGTTTCGTAAGGAGATCTTTGGTTGGTTTGCAGGTGACTGCAGTAGACCAAGGTGGACGAGGAAACTTAAAATCGTGAGGAATGATGAATGTGGATCTTTGGCTGTTGGAATCTTGGATTCTTGGCTCCGGCCAAGGCAACATCACGGGGTGGTTGGGCGATGAGAATCCCAGAATGTTCACGGTGGAAGGAAACAACCTCTCGCCAGCAGATGACAAGGAATGAGCAGAGACGGGGACGGACCAGGACCGGGGATGACATTTGGAATCCCGCTCTCAGGATGTTTTCATGCCTGGCACGGATTGCCGGGACGTCTACATCTTGGAGACTGGGCCATCCAAGTGGCCCAAGAGTGGAGGAAGATTCCGGGGGACATCAGATGGGAAGATCAATCTCAGGCGTGTTTTTTTGCGTGTATTTTTTCCAGACATTCTCCATTCAAAGGATTTCAAAGGTCCTTCATGATCTTCATGGGGTGTGGAAGATTTAGCCATCAGACTGACCAGAATGCGGCGTCCAATGTTCTTTAGGCTCTAGTTACCTAGTTTGATTTTGGACTAGTTTGGTTTGTTTTCTTCATATGCAACTCATCTGAATGTTTGTTCGCTTTGAATCTCAGGAATCGGGTCGCATGCTCTATCTGGCACGCCAAGAGCACAACGACGAGGAAGCACCTTTTGTGGTGCTCCAACAGGAGAATCTCTGTGTTGCGTGCTTGTGGACCGAGTGGCACCATCGTCACTTGGCCGGATTCGGCATACTGCCAATTTTGGGTTTCGCCGAGACATGGTGTGGGTCGAGAACCCTGTAGCCTGGCGAAGGCCCATTTTCCATGGCTTCGACGTCAAAGGAGGGAATCATACCTCAGAAGTTGCTGTTTTTGATTCTCTCTTTGTCAGCTGGTGAGCTACTAGGACGAACTGGCCCGATGAGACCCATAAGTTTAATCCTATATGCGTGCACATTCGAGCAATCTAATGTATATATACACATTTTGTTGTGTGTTATATAATGTGTTTTTCAAGAAGGCCCGTGGCACGACACGTGGTCATCACACTACTTGTGATTATCGTAAAACCATTTTCACCACAACGTTGGCACAAGTCGACACATGTCATGTAACAGTAACATTTTTTGTTTCTCAAGAAATATTTGCAAGAAATGTAAGACTTGTTGAAAGCAGTTCTTTGTCCTCTCTGATCATTGTAAGCCACAGGCCTTGTGAATGTTGGACATCTCTTGGAGGTTTCAAGGCCAACATCCTTTTTCAGAGCCAACGCCTGTGAGGCGGTCGGCTGAGCGCGGGTCAAGGCATTGGCTACTACATCCAGGTGCCTGGAGTGTCTTTTGGGCATTGGGACTCGGGGGCGCCGCCTTCGGAACTGTTCGTCGTCCAGAGCGGCTTGTGCTCCAAGGTGGGTTTTGTCAGCACGGTTTGACACATGTTTTCCCAGGGGAGCCCACAAAGTCACCAGGTCTTTGCCGGAATCACGGTGGAAGTTGGTTTGCTGAAGAACCTAGGAGAAGGTGGGAGACTGGAGAGTGGGTTTTCGGCATTTGCTCCTGACCCTCTCACACTACTTGAAGAGTTCGAGTCTGCTCCCTACAACTCTCCTCTCCATCAGGTGCAATGTGATGCGTTTGGGCATCTGGTGGTGAAGTTCGGCGGACCCTTGTGGCGCTTCCTGCAGATTTTCGGGATTCTATTGGTCAGCGACATGGCCAGATTTCTCGGGACCCAAACAGCGACCTGTGGTTGCCGGAGGCTGGTAGGGCTGCTGGCGAAAATGTTCTCCTGGGTGGAAACTGATGCTAAAGTCAGCCGCAATTTCTTTCGCAATATGAAGCACGGCGAAGCCGCAGGATTTCTCGAGAATGACAGAGGTGCTGGGCAAGGATAGGATTCAATTCATGTTCAGATGTTCTACCATGTTCCTTCCACCCGTGGCGACTATATATTATGATCGTGAGATTTGATAATCATTAACTACACAAACACACAAACCTTTTGTTGGACTGTCAGCATGTTTGGCAGATGTTCTGCAGAATTTCGCGTTGCTGTGACCGTCTACCAAGTTGGGACTAGGCATGACATGGTGTCAGTTAAAGGAAGCAAGACAGTCAAAGAAGCAAGACCATGAAGCTTGACCTGTCAACTGTCAACAGTTTTGCTGGCACTGGCGTTGACGAGAGGTTTTCCATGAGATAGACAAATCATGATAATTCAACTACCAGGCTGAGTTTTGCCTGACACAACCTTTGGCATGTATTCTCCGGTTTAAACCTAAGTTAAACACACACACACACACAAGGTCAACGGCGTCCATCCATGGTGTCCGTCCGTTTTCGACGCCTGGGACTGAAGTGGCGCCACCATCGAGGTGAGCTGGAGTTCCTCCAAGATATGGGCGAGCCAGTCTCCGACCTGGGTCTTCCTGAGGTGGCGCTGTTTCAGAAACGAGAACACGAACAAGAGCCCAGGGACGGTTGGTTCAAAAGGGTTTCAAAGAGGAATCCAATTATGGCCATGGAAGAAAGAACATCCAGGAATTGAATCTGGAGTCTACATAGATGAATCTGGCACGGGCGAAAAAGAATCGCTGCCAATCACAGTTGTTGATGCCCGGCCATCCACACTGAAATGCGGCCTCCCCGCACAAGAAGAACCGAAGAGGTCCTCATCTTCCCAATTTCGACTGAGGCCAGTTCAACACCCATCATGTTCAACACCCAGTTCAACACCGTCAATTTCAACTGATCCTCCTATTTTTTTGCTCCAGGAGTCTCGGTTCAACACCCAACCTGTCGGCCCAACAGGACGCACCCAACACGACGTTCTGAACGGACGACACGCGGTGTGTCCGGATCCCTTTTCGATCGCGTCCTCCGCGGGCGGCAGGATCGCATGAGCGATTTGGCGACGCGTGCCGAGCGCTTTGAGCAAGTGTTGGTGCCCAGTGGATCTCCTCGAGGCGCCTCGGTGCGTCCGGATGGCTTGTCCAGGACTGCCAGAGGGTTGGACGGGTGGTGCGCCGATATCATCGGCCGCCCCCCGTTCCGATGCTACGGAGGTCTTTGATTCTTGAATTGAGCTTGTGGATGCCGCAGGGAAGACTCATCTCAGATCCGCTGGGAGTGAAACTTTCTTCTTTAGCGGCACCAAATGGCAGGAAAGCAAGAACAACACAACAAAAACCATCGAAGAGACGCATTCGTCATGACGTTTCACGAGTTCCGGCGTGACACTGCGACACTGCGACACGCTGACACCAGGATTATCAGCATTACCAGCAGCAAGACGAAGTCCACATCGGCTGAGCGCTTTAGTGAGGAGAGACTGTGACCACAGATCGCGAAAGCTGCGGTCAGTGGCGGGTGCTTGGTGCAACGATGTGCAACCGGTGATGGCGCGTTCTGCTTTTTGAGTTCCCACGCCTTTTTTGTCACAGGTTCCATGTCAGGTTCAGTTCTTGAACGCGTCCGTAAGGGTTCGGAGTTGCACAGGCCTGCAGAGCACATCAATGCTCTAAGACCGAGGCATTGCAGAAATCAAGACCATTAAACATTGACACATACATGTTCACGCCCTACCTGCTACCAGGGCTACCAGGGGAACTTACTCTGAATGCATCCAAAGATATCCAAAGTCATCCAAAGACATGACTTGCCTATGCACGAATTATTTGCTGCATCTCTTTGCTGGTTGCCTGTAGACCACAAACGTGGCTGCAGAGTCTTCCAGAGTCGGTCGTGTCCTATGCGGTGCGCTTCTTGCGTCGCAGCTGGTGGGGTGAGTTGAGTCAAGTCATGATGCCCATGGTAGATCTACGGAGTACGGGTGGCATGTCAAACCTGCACCTGGAAATCCAAACAACCAGAAAGAAATGGATGTTTGCCCAAACAGCCATTTGGCATCATTTGGCCATTTCCTATGTAAAGGATCTCAACATCATTTGTTTCTGGTTGTTTGGGTTCCCAGGCAGGTCAAGAGGTTGTATCCACAAAACGCTTCACTGGCTCTCTTTCGCACATCCATTTATTCTGCGACCCAAGCTGGTCCCATCAGCTGTCGCTAATGTCTATATACCAGAGGTTCATCCGCATCTTAGTCAAGGCAAACTCTGACTCCAAGTGCAATCTGCAACATGAGTTTGGCACTTGGCTGTAACTCCAAGCACTTGTCCAAAATTCTCTTGTGTTCAGTGTGTTCAGTGTTTAAACCGTGTATTCAATCTCAAGACAGCTTGTCTACTTGGGATTGCCTTTGTACAGCATTTGGGCGATGGAACTTGCCTTGCGAAGGCGGAGAACCAAATCACGACCTTGTGAATCTGGCTGCTGTTAATCCGACAACGGCCAAGGGCCAAAGCCTGTCCTCCCCGAGTTTCGTAGCATGTATTGCTCGCCAAGAACTGAAGCCAGGAGACACGAAAAGGAACCTGCGACCTGCTATTTGAGGTTGCAGCTTTAGAACGCCAAGCAGTCGTCTCTGTGACAATCTTTTTTCTCAGGTTTCAGGTACTCCATGGTACGTACTCTCATTTGCACTCCAGATAGGGTCCTTTCCACTAGTCACCGCAGTGCGTAACTGGGTGTTTCCTGGATGTTAAGATGTGACTTCCAATCGCATCCATTCGTGCATGAATTGGTGTGCCTCGTTTTTTGAATGCTACTATTTTCCCTCGATTTGGCCATTCGAGATCGGAAAACCCGTGCGCCCATGTTTTCTCCACCCGTTCGATAACCTCTGAACATCGCCCCGTCGCGTGAACTGACCGGTTCTTCCCCGGTTCCGAGCCCTTCGGCCGGTGGGTCCCAAGGGTGTCGCAGGTACATGCGGCAGTTTGAGAAGTTCCAGGTCTCCGAGCTCGACAGCTACTTCGAGGACGCCTACGCCCGGACCGCCCGGGTCACGGGGCCTACGCGGTGCCCCGCGCCGGGCCGGACCGGTCGGGCCGGCGGCCACCGCGGCGCCTTCCGGTCGGGCCGTCAACTCGGGGACCACAACATGCTGCCGAAGGACCCATCAAATGCTAGGTAGGGGTCAAGATGGATCAAGAAAAAGTCTCAGGCCCCGGAAGCAGCGCAACGAAGCTACAAGTTGCTGTAATGCCCAGAGATGGCAGCTCACCCTTGGACCTGGAGAAGAAGACCGCTCTCAGGAGCCTCCGCTTGCTCCCGTGCCGTTCCGAGGCTTGGTTCTTCATCCACGTGGATGCCGAAGACTTGCGGAACCGCTGGGCGACGGTGCGACCTCGCGCGCCCTGGCCGAGTGGGGGAAGGTCGTGCCCGGTGGGTGAGGCTGGGGGCGGGGAGGGGACGACGCGTGTTCCGACGCGGTGTCTTCTGTGCGGCGAAGGGACGAAAAGGGGGGATCCCGGATCCCTCAGAGTCGATGTGTTTGTTTTCTTTTTTGGAGCGGTTAGGAAAAGTGCACCAGACCTGTGGGTAGCTTCAGGCAGATCTACAGTCTACAGATCTCATCAATGTCGACATGCCAATGTATTGGAGCGCCCTTGGTTTCCATTTGGACTTGATTGAGTCTTCAATGCACCTGGAAAGGATCCATGGATATCCATAGATTGCTTATGTGAGATAGCAGCTGTCGCGCATACCCAACTTTCTGCCAACTGTTTTCTGTTTTTGGGGGGTGGAGGCAGGACATGTTCATTTGGCTGGCAGAGAAATTGTTCACATCGAAACGATCCATGCCTTTGAGCATCAGGTGATTTGCTCTCTCAAATCATCCCCTAACTTGACTGTGACGCATGGATACGTATGGGAGATTAATTGCTTTCATGTCTTTTCCCATGGGGGAAAATTCACCCAGAAGTCATTCCACCCATGGCCCCCAAATGTTCTTCTGCTTCGCATACGTCCAGTTTGCACTTGGCCTAGGTGATTGGGCCCCACAGTTCCTCCGGTCGTCAGATTTGTCGCCACTCTTCGACTCAGGTGGCCAGCATTCTCAAGGCTGCTCCCTCCGTGGCAGCGCTCCCGGACATTTCCTCCTGGGAGATCGCCAGGCGACGCGGGGTGTTCCGGCGAGGAGGGGGTCGTGCTTCGTGTTTCGGATGGTGCGGGAATGGACAGACCTCCAACATACTCAGTTTGGAGCAAACATGGAACTGGGATGAACTGGGATGAACTGTGTGGCTGACTGACTGGAACGTCCAGTCTGTTGCCACTGAACATGGCAGCTCGCGAATTAGTCGATGGGTCGGTGGATCCGTGAGATTCCGTGAGCCTTTGGGAGACTCCCGAAGGAGATCGTTTTCCAGAACAGGGCCGGGTCAGACTGTTGGGAGCGCCCGTGTTTCAGGATCGATGAATGCTTGGAGAAGGACGTTTGGTATTTGAGGCCGGGAAGGACACAGCCCTTAGGACGCAAGGGATGTTTCAGTATCGGCTTACAGAATAAAGCTCTCTGTAGAAACTGGAAACGCACGAAGTCTTCCAGCAAGTAGGTGAACCGACGATCGAACGTCGAAGCACAAAGGCGACCGACTGGGGCCGCGCGTCCGCGCCTTTTCAGCGTGCTGAGCCCGCCCTCTGCGGACGGATCATGTGGTTTCATGAAACAAAGTGATGTACAGCGTACATCTTCACATGGAGGGAGAACTGTACTGCTCAAAAGCTCTGTACCAATGGTGCACATCATGTTTGATGCACCAACCCTGTGGGTACAGCATTCGGTCAGGTGGTGGATTCACTCCAGCGCAGTACGGACATCGTCGCATGACGAGCAAATTCTTTTCGGTGATCTGCTCCGTCAAGTGGCATGACTCCAAATGCCAGCACTCGCCTCGCTTCGAGGCATAGATCTCTCGGGTGAAGGGGCATCGAGCAGCATGGTCTTCCATCTCTGCTTCAAGATTGCGGAACAGATCTCGGGCAGCCAAACACAGGTTGCGCAAAGCATCCAGTTCCTCTTCTTGGAGTGCCAGCGCGGCACGGGCTTCTTGTGCAGCTTTCTTCGACTCTTCAACCTGACGTAGGCTGTGGTCGTGATCTGCCTGAAGCTTGGTGTTCAACTGCCTCAGTCTTTGTGGGACTACAGCTTCGTCCTTCTGGGTGGAGGCATCGTGTCGTGCCGGTGAAAAAAGGAACTTGGTGCAACGGCCCAAAATGAACATGCCAAAGAGTGCCATGACGTGAACAGCAGCTAAAACCAAAATCCAGAACCATAGGCTATCTTGTTCTTCTGGTGCTTCGGTTGTGGAACATGTATTGGTTTCACCAGTTGCTGCAACCATCATTGACCACCAAACCAACCATTTGAGGACATTCTTCATGCGACCCGTGTCCATGGCATGCTTGCGGTGAGCGACATGGCTGGCTAGGAACACATACGTGGGAGCGGGGTTGTTCTGTGCAAAGTGGACATACTCACAAAGCTCCGTGTTCTCAGGTTCGCCAGAGTCCTCAAGGGCGTCGAAGAACTCCTGAGTGTTCTTGGTGTCAGGGGGCAACTCATTCTCAATCGTGTGTTCATTCTGAGTGGGCTTGTCAAAGTCCGGGGGTTCCTCTGGCCTGTAGTGCTCGGTGGACTCAGCAATGGCCTTGTGGCGCTCTGCTTTGGTCTTGCGCTTGGCCGCGGTGTACGACGGATCCCATGTCAACTTGATCCTGCCATGTCGTAGCCGAGCTGCCAGCAATGCGCGAGCACTCTCCTTGGTGAACCCGTCGCCAAGCTGTCTCTCTGAGGAGACCCACCGAAGGGACCCACCAATGTCCTGCATTCTCTCCTTCATCACACGGATCTCGAGGCTAATCCTTTTGTCGATCACTGATGAACTGATGCCCTCACGATGGTACGAGTCGTAGAGAGCTTTCGCATCCGTGATCAGCTGTGGGGTCAACTGAGACTTGACCTTCAGTAGATCTTGGAGAGGTAGGACAGGATGAAGCAGGTGCTCCCAAAAGCGACATGCGAACTCAGTGGCGTCCGCCGCTTGGCCTCCAGCTTGGGCTTCTGCTCCTAAGGAACTTCGGGCCACCCTGGGTGTTCGGAAGCTGCGCCAGTCAAGAATGTGATACTGGCCTTCCTCGGATGATGTCAACAAGGCCTTGTTCACCAACATGATCACATAGCCACCTTGGGAATTACCATCCGGCCTTGAACCAAAACCAGCATCGAAGAACGTGATCATCTGGAGCTGTTGCGGCTCGCCGATGTAGTTGTAGATGAGCCCGACATCCTTGTTCTCTTTGCAGAACTTCAGTAGGCGGTTGCACTCATGAAGTGTGTGCACCGTTGCTTTATTGACCTGGCTGGATAGCATGGACGTAGAACACTGCAGATGCGGTGAAGTTTGAACTGCTGGCCATTGAACTGAACCAAGTAGGCCACGGACCTGAGTGATCTCTCGCTCATTGAGGGCCTCAGTCAAGGCTCTGCCCTTGTTGAAGGTGATGGGGCTGACCTTTCCCATGTAGGCTTCTTGATGAAGCCGGCGGCCACCTTCCTCGGTCTTTGTGAGCTCGCAACCACAGTATTCAAGCTTGTCGAGGTCCTGTTTCCACTCCCGGAAGGAGAAGGTGTCTTTGAGGGTGCGAACGACCTCTTGGTACCGAGGAGAATTCAAGCAGCCACTGCCCAACATGTCGTCCACGTGCATGATGATCATGCCGACCAACCGCTCATCACCTAGGCTTTGAACAGTTTGATGCACAGGATCTTGGGCATCATAGTTTGGGCTGTCAGTCTCGAAGGCCAGGAAGCAGCATGGGTCCAATGGATGCTGTCGGAGTCCAGCACGTAGCAGCCTGTCGACTGCTTCCAAGAACCAGCCACGAGGTGCGTCTATCTGACCATAGCATGGTTTGAGCAACAACATTCTTGTGTCTTCATCGGCGCCGAGGAGCTGAAGGCATTCCGTTGGCAGTTTGACCCATAGCTTTCGGCTTTGTGGTCGACCCTGGAGGAAGGCCGTAGAGACGTCAGCCGTCCACGTTGACCAACCCATGTTGGCTGCCAGGGACAGAATGTAGCTCCGGCTCAACCTGGTGGTTGTCGGCGATGAGGTGACGATCTGGCCTGCCAGGGCATCGGGGTCGTTGTAACCTCTGACTATCAATCGGGCCTTCGCCCTTGGTGAGCCGTCAGGATTCTTGGACCATTTCAGGATCATCCTCGCTGTCAGGGTGCGAGTCTCATCGGCGTCATTCTTGTGTTGGAAGGTCCAGACGCCATGGTCGAAGAAGGACTTGAGCTCCTTCACTTTTGCCTCCTTGAACAATGCCCTGTCATGAGGTCCCAAGGCCCGTTCATTGACTCCGTTCTTGTCTTTCTTGAACTTCTTGGCCTTGATCATCTTCTGGCTCTTGGCTTCCTGCTTGGCGCTGGTGTAGATGGTGTGTTGTCCAGAGTACATAGCCATCTCCTTGCGCAAGGAGCCATCGATCTGGAAGATCGTGCAGCCAGTCCATGAGGATGTGGTGTCCGGAGGTGGTGAGGTTTCGGTGCCATCATCAGTGTGAAGTCGGCTCTTGCCGTCAGCTGTGTGGACTAGGGTCACTTTGACCTTGTCTAGACGATCTGCTGGGATCGGGCAGTCCCTTGGCAGGTGGTCCAAGTGCATGCGGCCACGTCGAGGGACAAGGTGGTGCCTGATCAGGCATCCGGCTTTGACTTCCCAGCAATCTGCAAGAGTGTCGCTGAGAGTCATGTAGCCGTGCTCATCGACCTGCCAGCCAGTTGGAAGTTGGCTTGCATCTAAGCCTTCGACATTGAAGCCGTGTTCTGTGTCCTGGTAGGTCATGTTTGCTGACTCTGCAGGTGTTGTAGCCGGTGGTGGTGCTGTCATGTACGGCTCTGGTAGTGCTGGCCTGTTTGTTCGCCAGGGTGCAAAGCTCAGTGTTTCTTGCTGGCTGAACCTGCGTCTTCGTTGTTCGAATGTTTCTGGTCCTGCTGTTTCGTACAATGCAGCTGTTGCTGGATCTAGCTGTGGTACTTGTGCCGTGCTGTTTGGTAGTACTCCTTGAGGTGGTGCCGAGTGTGGAGTGGGTGCTGCCGAGAGTGCTGGTGGTTCTTCGCTTGGTTCGGACAGTGAGATCTCGCTTGGAGGGATCGGAACTGCGGCAGGTGCCTGGGAGGTGTCTGCCGGATTCGGATCACCCGATGGTGCCTCTGGCGCTGGTGGAGGTGCCGCTGGTTGCCCAGGTTCTCCGTCTGGAGTTGGGCTGTCGGCGGATGCCTCGGGTGGTGCCATGGACAGCCGTGGTCGCTGTCTGGGTGGAGCCATCTCATGTTCAGAGTCTGAGTGCAAGTTCTCTGACTCCCCATGTTCATCCTCCTCCACGTCCATGAGATTCCTCCGGTTGAGCTGGTGCAGGTCGTAGTACCTGGTCACGCCCCGAGACTTCAGCTGTCTCACCTTGTTGAGTGCCTCTTGGGTGTCATCAAGAGAGTGTGCCACGGCCTTGATGTCAGGCCTGATGTGATGTGGTGCACATCGGATGAGTTGGCTCTTGAATGCCAGCCAGTATACAGAGACTGGGCTGTTTGCTTCTTGAGGGTTCTTGTACTCCTTCATGACGATGTGCGCCGGTCCGAGCCATCTGACTTTCACCAAATCAGGTTGACGGGCATCTCTCCAGAAGAAGACCTGTTGGCCCAAATGAAATTCCGTGTTGATGCCCTTGTACTTGAGGCTCAAGGCTCGACGCAGCTTGCGGTCTGCATCTGCGTCCAGTAGTGCCTTCTTGGCGGCATGTCTCTTGGTCAGGGTCTCTTCGAAGTCCGGGTGTCCTCCAAGATGAACTGCTTCAAGATGATCGGATAGCAGATCACCGGCCATGCGAGGTTGATGTCCGAGGACCCACTGTGAAGGACTGAACCCTGCCACTGTTGGAGTGGCATTGATCTGGGGCACAATGTAGGTCAGGGCCTCCCTGATTCCACTGACATTGTCAAGCTTGAGGTCATCCATGTAGATCTCCGTGGCTCGACGAATCATGGCATGACGCCGTTCCACCACTGCAAGTCGTTCGTGGGCCTCACCAGGTGCCACAATGTGCTGGATGGCGTGTGAGGTCGTCCAGTCGTCCATGATGCGCCCGAGCCAAGGGCGTCCCTCATCGGTGATGAGCTTGGTCGGAGGTCCAAAGTGGGCGATCCAAGATCGCTCGAAGGCCTTGATGTACTCTTCAGTCTGCTCCGAACGGAGTAGTGTGGCAGAGGTATAGCGGGTGGCCATGTCCACAATGCTCATCACTGGAAACTTGGTGCTGCCACGGCGAAGCCAAAAGATATCTGCCTGAACGGTGTCGTTGAACGTGGTGGACTGTGGCATCGAAGCCGGTGCTGCTTGAGCTGGCTTCTTGTACTTGGTGCAAGCTAGGCATGTGTATCCACGAGCGGCTTCGAGAATGGCTTCTGCTGCACCGCGAGCTGCCAGGAGTTCAGTGAGTGCCTCCTTCGAGGGATGTCCCAAGTTGCGATGAAGCTTCTGCGCAGTGCGAATGGCTTCTTGACGAGTGCTTGCCTGAAGTCGGATCAGGGAGCCTGTCACCTCCTTCTCCTCAGTGGTGGCATACACATTCTCCCACGATTGTGGTGGTTCTGGTAGGCTCAAAGCTGCTGCCAAAGTGGCTGCTAGACCCGGTTGGTAGTCCTCCATGTAGCGAGTTCTGACTCCGTATCCGGTCGCTGAGCCCTCGAGGTGACAGTGTTGATGGTCGTGTTGGCACTGCAGGGACATAGCTTCCTGGACGGTCTTCTTCGTGGTGAGAAGACGTGTGTTCTTCAACACTGGCCTCCATTGACCATCGGCGTCCAGACATTGAGCTCCATAGCGACATTGCGAGAAGTCAGTGATGCGGCCAGGAAGTGAACGTAAGGCCTGCGTCTGCCATGACAAGGCATCCTTGGGCTGCTCAATGGTGACATGTCGTCCTCCTGAGAGCTGTTTGAGGTAGGATCTCTTGACGAACATGAGGTGCCTGTCGTGATGTCGCTGTCGAGCTGCAATCAATGCCTCCTGTTGGGCGGGTGTCCGCCTCCCAAGTGACTGCATGCGAGACCAGAGCTTGCATTCTGGGGCAATCAGCAACTTGTCTGGCATTTCTTCATCGAGCGTTTCCAGGAAGGAGGTCTGGTGCTTGAGCTGGTCGAAGTCCCAACCGGTGTCATAGGAGAAGGTGCGGACTTCCATGCCAAGCGACTGTGCCACTTCTGAAGTTCTTGCCTTACCGCAGTAGAGCTCCCATAGGACTCGTGGGCGTTCTGGTCGATGAAGCTCACGGGTGATGTACGCCGACAGTTCATTGAGCTGTGTTGTGAGAGTCACGTCCATGGTCTTCAGCTCGTGCTTCTTGAGGTGTTTGGTGTCTTGGCTGTTCAGCTTCATGTTCATCGGCTCCGAGCTGTTGAAGACCTGTTCCTCAAGCATGAAGTCCTTGAGGAGATAGCCATCCTTCTGGTGGACGTCGGGATCATTTGTCCTCAGCTCGAACTCTGGCTTGTCGGGGTCATACTGCATGATGTCGTGCTCCTGGGTCAGTGACCAGAGATATTCTCCTTGTCGGCCGAGAACGGCAGGTTGCCAGGGAGATGAGCCGATCTTCAAGCGCCGATTGGCGAAATCCATGGACATGCCCAAGGCCTCAATGATGGGTCTTCCGCACAACATTGGAGTGTTGCCCGGCAAGAGGAAGATCTCGATCGTGCCGTAGCGCCCGTCCACGAACACTGGAATGTGGGCACTCCATTCTGACCATAGCGAGGCGTCTCCTCCAAACTGGAATTTGCGCCTGCCCTTCGTCATCTTGATGACATTGACCGGGAAGTTGATGTCCTTGTAATGCTCGACCAGTCTCCTGAAGGGGCCATAGCCGGAGAGGAAAGCACTTGCGCCAGGATCCAGCATCGTGCAGTCGGGTCTCTCCTGACCACTGCTGTCTTGGAAGATGAGTAGAGCCGTCTCCTGAGGCGAGGTGAGAGATGCCATGCCTTCAGTTGCTGATGCTGGTCGCTTGAGGCTTGACCTTGATGGCGAGGTCGATCCTTGTGGGCAATTTGCAGCCCAGTGGCCAGGCTGGCCGCAGCGCAAGCAGTTGAGGTTGGCTTTGGCTCGCCCTTTTGGGTCAAACTTTCCTCCTCCTTGTGGTGGGTATCGGATCGTGGTCTTTGATTTGCCCGACTTGGAACCACCGCCTTTTCCTTTTCCCTTGCTCCTCCAGCTTGTGGGACTTGTAGTCGGAGAGGTGGATGAAGTCGGACCCTGTTGCTGACCATCGGTGAGTGCCACGATGGGAAGGTAACCTCTGGACATCTTGAGCTCCTGGAAGCGCTTCCTAGCGTCTGTGTAGGAGGCGAAAGCTTGATCATATTGATCTGCCAAAGCCTGAGGGTCACCGGCTTCGCCATTGGGGTCATCTTCAACCCATGGTTCTTCGCCAAAGTAGCCAGCGTCTTGGTCGAAGTCATACGGTTCCTCGTAGTCATACTGGGTTGTGTCTTCGGGCCAGGGTTCATCACCTTCATAGTACCCGTAGTCCCAGCTGTCATCACCATCATCTTCTGGGGCATAGTCATCGGCGGTGTACGCCTTCTGTGAACGCCAGGAGGATTGAAATCGCCGGTTGCGATCAGAGTTCCAGCCACCTCCTTAAGTAATCCTGCCCCAGGACCAAGTAGAGCGCTTCGATCACGTCATTCTTCTCCAGGCCAGGTGCTTTCAACGTGATCATCTGTCGCTGCTCTCTGGTCAATGCAGCTCTGCGCAGTAGATGCCATCCTTGGACTGAGGGAGGAAGCTCAACTTTATGTTGCACCAACTTCCGATATGCTTCTTCATGGTCATTGACGTACATGAGGAGCGTCTGACCTGGTGGCCTTTGCAACAAGTTGAAGTATCCCTCAAAGTCCGTGGGAAGTTGAACTCTGGCGTCATAGGCAAAGTTCCGGTCGAGGACCTCTATGATCTTCGGAAAGGCATCTGTCTTCTCGAGATCCTCCAATGCCCAATCCTGGAAGAGCCTCCAGGTGAGGCCTGTGAAGCTGCCCACGATGTTCAAGACGCTCTCGTTCCCACGTTTGGTGATGGACATCTTGCGGTGATACAAGTGTATAGTCACTCGGCTGGCCACTGAAGATGGGAACATAGGAGTCCCTGAGGTCAAGGTAGCCCGTTGCCGAGCCGCTTCCCGCCGAGCCGGATGCCTGCGTCTGTGGTGTTTTCTTTTGGGCCATGGTGCCAAAGAGCTCCTCAAAGGTCTGCTGGTTCGCTTGGGTGATGTGGTAGCGGATGAGAAATGCAGCCAGACAAAGACCTAGGTAGGAAAATAGAGCTCTTGGAACCGTTCGTGACGTAGGGCTTCTTCCAAGCCTTCGGGAAGCCGTCGCGAAGTGCGCAGGGTAGGGAGCCCGGCCTGAACCGGGCTCCGCTACCAATGTAGAAACTGGAAACGCACGAAGTCTTCCAGCAAGTAGGTGAACCGACGATCGAACGTCGAAGCACAAAGGCGACCGACTGGGGCCGCGCGTCCGCGCCTTTTCAGCGTGCTGAGCCCGCCCTCTGCGGACGGATCATGTGGTTTCATGAAACAAAGTGATGTACAGCGTACATCTTCACACTCTCGGATTTCCATTGATGGCATACCAAAGACTCTCTGCAGTTGGTGCACAATTCGCCATCGGCGCTTCACACGGCCTTCCCTTCCACTTAAAAGCGCCATTCGGAGGCCTCCTGCTCCGATGACATGAAGTCCGATAGCAGCGGCATCATTCTAATATAGTCAATGGATGGTTACAGTAGGAGTCCTGGAATTTTTATTGCGTTGCAATTGTTGTTTGTTCTTGCTACGAACCGGTCATCCTCGTGGAGGACAAAGAAGTACTATTTGTTCTCCGCACGGCCCCGGAAAGACTTAAGACTTCTTTTCTCTACAAACAGGGGAGGCTTCACTTCCACGTGAACGTGAGTGTAGCAGATGAGTGTCGCAGATTTCAGTTGGGTCCATACTGGTAGCAACCAAGTACTGTCCTGATTCTTCTGGAGGCTGCTGGCCAAGTTGCTGAGAGGGGTGGAGGCGGAGACGAAGGCAGTCTGGGCTCAGCTGAGATGTCGTTTTCTTGTGCTTTTCTCATTGTTCTTGTCCTTGCCCGTGTCCTTGTTCTTGCAATTGTTCTCGTTCTTGATTTTCCCTTCCTATTCTGTTTTTTGATTCGTATTGCGTCTTGGTCTTGGTTGCTCGTTTTACGTATAATATAACAAAAGATATCAAAAGAGCTTCCACGTTTGCGTGCCTGAAAGTATGTTTGCTTTTGTTGTTGTGCGACTGTAGTATAGACTGGTACATTTGTGCCAACAAGGGTGCGATGTCAACGACGCCACCTTCTAACCCAGAAAAATGACAGGCAGAAATGGCTGGAGTCGGGAACATTGCCAAGAGGTAGAGTTCTTTTGAGTGGATTGTAAAGCCAACTGCGATTGATGTATGCAAGGATACACATCCTTCAGCTGATGAACCAATACCTTGTGTGGCGACATCGGTCCCCGCAGAGGACTTCGCTTATATATAAGCCGTCCAGTCGAGCCAGGGTTCGAAGAGTCGAGATCTCGAGGATGGAAAGCATTTTCTTTTGAAGCCCTTGCGAACGTCATTAAGGAGTTGAAAGCCATGAAAGAGGAGTTGAAAGCCAAAACATCGAAGCACAACAGCCTCAATACATCCTAACCTCATCCATCAACATCCTCCCAAGAGAAAGTGAGAGCCCGCAAAAGCTGACAACCATCCACACAACACACATCAACAACAAGGACGAAATAGGGTTGAACAACATATCCAAACTTTAGCAACCCACCAGCAAACAAGCCTCGGAACCGCAACTTTATCCATTTTGCTATGGTTTTGTGGAGGCATGCCGTTTGCCAAATCCCCTTAACAAGGAAGTTGAAAGGTAGACGGACCAGATATGCCTGCAGGGTATGTTAGGCTGGCTGATTTCTCTATGAATCCAATTGTTTTTTATGCGAAGTGTTGAGACAGGGACCGGTTCTTGTTGTTCATTCATTTTTCTTCATGCAAAGTGTTGAGAAAGGGACCTTCCATGACCTTCCTAATTAGACACCTGTTGCAGTCATTCTGCCCCGAATCAGACCATCAACTGAGCCGTTCAGCTTCGGCCAGGCTTGACCCAAGCTGCGCAGCCAAAAATCTGTGTTCGAATGGTGATTGGACAGGGATCAAACGGGTGGGCAGTGTGCCAATGTCCACGTTCCGGAGGGGCCCACGGTTGTCCACTGCCTCTGTCTAGGGCCGGCCAGATGTTTGACAGAACGGTGAAGGTTGCTGCTGTGTTGATCTTTCCAGCTTTTTCACTGACATAGAACAACTGGAATGTAACATAGCTCGACAATGCAGGGGTTGGCTTGTGCTGGCTAAGGAGAAAATTTCGTCTCCCTCAATCCACACAAAGAACCTGTGTGGTTCCTTAGCTAAGGGATTTCATTGCGGGGAAGGAGCTATATGGTTTTTGAGTTGGAGATGCCTGGTATCTGTGCAAGCCAGATCACCCACCTCGGATTTGTTCTTTCATCCCATCCGGGCGAGACACACCTTGGCTGCATCCCCCCGACCCCAAGAAGACCCCCTGGGTGACTTCAATTCACCTCTGTGTGACTTCCGCTGTGTGCACACATGGCTCATCAGCTGAAGGACAACGAGCGAACCGGCACAACGGACGTTTGTTCCAGAATGACTTCCAATCATTATCATAGCGGCGCTGGCCTCCAACCTACTAGCTGATAAGATCTAAGTGCCTGTTAGGGTTGATGGGTAATCGTTGTTGCGAAAAGTTGAGACAGTCTGAGACATGAACAGCATCCGAGGTACTTTTTGAGCTTCTACACAATCTTGGGCACAATCATGTGATGTTTCTTTTCGGCACAGAAACAGCTTCCGAGCTTCCGAGCTGTAAAGTGAAACCACCCTTCGGTCCCCGAGCCGTTGGATGGGAACCCAATGATCCACAGGATCGGCACTTGTGCTGTTTGAGCGAGAAGACTCGCCGCGGGTTCAGCCCGGGATGAGTTTGACCGCTGAAGCCTAAAAAGGGAACAGTAATAGACAGATACAGAGCAACCACAGGAGAAGTTACAGGAGCAAGACATCAACTACACTGCAAGCAACTGACCCGACCGCCAACTAACTGACCGTCACCGACTGGATAAAGACTGACCCTCAAACCTTCATGATCTTGGGGGCCTCTGCCCGACCAACTACACTCTGCCCGGCAGTCGGATCAATCGCACTTTGTGCCCTGGAAAAGGACTTGACGAACACATCGAACAAACAAACCTACGAACAAACAAACATCATCCGAGGAACCGAAAGGACTTCCAAGTGAGATTCGTTCGACTTCCAAAACCCAATTTGTGGACCCATCATGGCGTACCGTCCGGGTCGTGGTTTGGATGGTGAGGCAGGATGGTGTTGGGAGCTGCTTCCTGGTATAGGACTGCGATGGTCGTCACTCACACGTGATTGATGGATGGCGGTTGCTGTCAGACTCTGAAACTTCAGATTGACTCAGTGTCTCCGCAGCTGCTTTCTCCGGGAAAACACGGAAACTCACTCCCATTCTTCAGGAATTGATCGGGAGTCCTTTTTCCGGTACAAGACGGATCGCCTCCCCCGTGGATCGCATATTGCTCGATCCGGCTCCGCACGTGGATCGACCCAGGTGGGTGAACTTGCCAGAACCAAAGCCACTCGTTTTGGCGAGCCCGGACCGATGTCTCACCCATCCCTTGAGTCGACTCGCACCGTCGGCCAGGCGGTGAAGCGGCTGAAGGCTCGGAAGGAACAGGAGCGCTTGGGTTTGCCCTCTGAGGACTTGTCGGAGCAGGTGCGACCGACGACTGCCGTGTGCCGTGTGCTTCGCGTTGGTCTGCAGTGGTCTCCGTGAGTCGCATTTTTTTGGACTGGCGGCGCGGGATTTGCTTTGGGGAGGCCAAGTGTTTCTGCCTTTGGGTGACCAAATGTTCCGCTCGAATGAGACAGAGAGAAGCGAACTTTAGACCCTGCCCTCTCCCAGTGACAGTCGACAGTGGACTCCGTGGACAATTTTTGTTACTAAACTGACACTTCGGGACACGGTCCAAAGTTAACTGCAGACAAAGCCAATTCAGACTCTGATTGGTATCTCCCTGAGATACCGCACAGCTTTCCTCGATTGGTAGGGAATCCTCAAAATCCAGAAACACGTTCTCCACCCAACACCGTAAGGAACTCTTCGGCCAGAAACATGAGACACCCTGCCCTCCACATTTTGGGACCTCCAACCTTGCGCATCCTAATTAAAGGATATTGAAGGTGTCAACGCTTCGTAATTTATCACACTTCCAATGCGTTTGTATCACTTATATATATAATTACAGGATATATATACTATGTATAATATTGTGTAATAATATATAATAATACAATATATCTATTATTATTATCCACAATGCTATAATTATATACATACGCTTTGACCTCTGGCCGGAGCCAGGCCAACCTGCTACTTGGGAATGGAGCGCGGAAGGTCACCGAAGCAGTTGCGCCGTTTGTGCGCCGTGTTCTGAAGATAGTGAAACAGGCGATATGTATGTGTGATACTATACAGAATATGCATTTGTTGAATTCAACAACAAGTGCCAGCTGCACCCAGTCCAAGACATTTCGTCACCCTAATTACAAAAAAATCACTGTATGGTTAAGTAGGAATGATGCATCAGTGAGTCTAGGTGCTTCCATACAATCCGTCTCGGAGTGACCACTTGATTAAACCTGTTACTGGGTGGAGGCACCCAAGGTTGAAGGTAGGCGTTGGTGTTGTATTTGTGGGACTTGTGGGACCCAATACTACAGAATCGTAGGGAAGAACTTGCATGGGCTGTTGGTCGAAATTCTTTTGGAACCCAGTTTCATTTCAATGGATTCGCATGACATCTCGTGGCTTCCGGATGGAGCAGAATTTTCGACACTTTTCTCCGGAACCATCTTGGCCCTTAGCCGCCTTAGCCTCACTCCACTGCCGCGCTTGTCCATTCCACCGCGCAGCCCAGCGAAACACCGCTGTGTCCACGGCGCGGTGGGTCACCCACCGCGCAGCCCCGCGATGCACCGCTCGGTGCTGGATCACATGGGCTCGGCCGAGACGCCCTTCGAGCAAGTCTTGAACTCGGAGCTCTTGCAGCTGAAGAGAGTCCTCCTCCGCGAGCATGAGCAACGCGGCAATATGAGGATGGATGAAGAATGATGAAGATGGAATTTTGGGTTTTGGAGGCTATATGAGGCAATGGTGTTCCATCGACCTTTTGTGGGGGTGGAATCTATCATCATCCTTTGTGTTACTTCGAAGCCAACATCGAAGCTCCCTTGTGTACGTTTGTACAGAGATGGGGCTTGGGTTGAAGGAGTAGCTCCAAGCCCATCCCTTTCTCTCACCTTCCCCCCTCACTTCACGCTTTGCTCACGCTTTGCTCCAAGGTTCGAAACCAAGAGCTTGCGGACGGCCAACACTAAGATGCGGGAAGAGCTTGAGAAATTTGAGGCTTACGTGGAGGACTCCACTTAGGTCGATATCAGTGATTGGTTCGTAGATCTTTGAACGCAGCCCAGATAGCCCAAGAGCTGGTTTTGTGAAGATTGGATTCACATGGATGTAAACTTAATTAGCAGTAACTTCTATTTATAGATAGTTTCACACATTTTCACCATGTCATCTAAAGTCCGTTTTTTTGGTCTGACTGCTGCTATGGCAATGTACAATTAAAAACTGTTTGACTTCACAATCAGAGGGTGTGCGTGTCTGCGCGCGCATGTGTATTCGATATATATATATATATATGGTACCCCCCCTATAGACCTACCTTTTTGTAGTTTCTAATGTTATTATTTGCAGGTGTTTTGATACAGTTTGGAGGTTTGGCTTTGGAGGTTTGGACCTGTTTCAAGCAAACTTTTGTAGTCCTTGGAGTTGTTTTTATGATTTCTTTGCTGATGAAGAAAAATTGCAAGAAATTACAATTTTTGTTTGGCCAAACTTGCAGTAAGTACAGGAATTCAAGATTCAAGATTCAAATCGAAGTTCTTGGATCCCCAGCCCGGGATTCAAGATTCAAGATTCAAATATAGAAGTTCTTGGATCCCCAGCCCGGGATTCAAGATTCAAGACTCACGCTTCAAATAGAAGTTCTTGGATCCCCAGCCCAGGACACGATTCAAGATTCAAATAGAAGTTCTTGGATCCCCAGCCCAGGAT
>CAXAMN010006513.1:0-20391 GCA_963970005.1 Durusdinium trenchii | reverse complement strand
CAAGAAGCTACTAGTAGCAAGGGAATCGCTACTAGGAGCAAGAAGCTCCCCCCGGTAATGGTGGAATTGCTTCGCTGGTAACGGGGGCAGTCGCCGACACCGGCAGAAAGGGGTCCGGTCGATGGGACCTTCGCCTCGCACTCGGCGTCCACGTGTTTGTGGTCAGGTTGATGGAGGACTCAATGCACTCACAGTGGCAAGAGATCGAGGAGACCATTGGCTGCAGATTGCCATATGAGGAGCATCAAATGTAGGGAATCCAGATGCTTTCAGAAGGCAACCAGTAGAATGACTCTGGGTCAGAACCAAAACCACATGAGGTTGACCTCACCGCTTTCTTCATTCTGAGGGTGGTCTGGACAACCAGGGCCCAGGGTGCCAGAGAAACCAGTCAGACATGTGACATGTCATGTTGGAGTTTCCTCGAAGAAACTTCGGGTTTCGATGGCCGAAGCTGCTCGCTTTCTTGGGTGGACGGTTGCAATTGATCGTTTTGGATCACCGATCATGCGATTAGAACTTGCTTGACCTCACCATAAACTGAGCATGTGGCCACAGCTCAGGCCTACCGCTTTGCACCGAGAAGAACTTCACATGCGAAGCGTTTGGAAGGTCTCTTTTCAGGACAGCAGCCACTGAACGGAGTTTTTGCACCTCTCCAGGAAGATCGATTGTGGAGTGGTATATCTTGCATATTTTGCACGTGAACGACGGTCAAAACATGCGAAGACCACTTTAGTAAAGAGGGGTAGGTTTGTGCACAAAACCCCGCAAAACGATAAGGTCCACCTAAAAACCGATAACCCCAGAGCTGTATATGGTCATAAGTACGCGGCGAACTCAAAACACTATAAAACGATAAGGTCCAATTCAACACCAATGACGACCATTTGTTAGTTGAAGAAGAATAAGGAGTTTTGACCGTCCCTCATGTCAAATGTAGAAATTTGGCTGTTGATCTATATTTGCACGCTCACATACCCACAATATTTGGTAGCTTTCTCAGAATCTGATGGAAACTCGATGGATCACCATAATCATTTAGATAGAAATCCAAGTGTTCGGTACCGATAACCCACGGATTCACTTCAAACAGTTTTGCATGCAATTGGTCTCCAAGTAGAATTGTGAAGAATTGTTCTGCCCTGGGCCCTGAGTGGCGATAAATGGCTGAGTACCCTGTGTTTAGGTACTAGAAACCTCTTTGTTCAGATGCCAGCCACTTGCCTCAAACACTTCATGACTTCAACGACATGTCTTCTCTTTCACCCGCACAAAAGCGCTGCCGCGAGGATGTCCTTCGGCGCAAGCACATGAATTTCCGTTCCAGTAAGGTGCCGTCAGATTCCAACATGAGGACCGGGGGCTTCGTGTTGCGGTTCACACGCTCCATGTGAAGAAGGCCCGCACACTCCATGTATGACATGATTTGCATACATTCGGGTGTTTTCAGGGGCCAATGTAGGCAGATACTCCACTGTCATGGAGTGTTCGGGTGGATTTTCTGACTCCTGCATACTCCTGCTCATTCGTCCCGTTTGGACGGGCCGGTTGAGCCATTTCTTTTCCGTTGGGGCCGAGAACCGGCCCATGTGAGAAACCCCTGGTTCGACCCTCGAGCCGGTTGACGATCTCAATGCTCCACAGCTCAGATGTCAACAGGACGAAGCATTTTGAGGATTGGACCACTCGGTGACTGACTGCCTCGGTGACTAGTTGAGGCTATTTTGCACCATCCCCAGCTCAGAGCATCTTAGAGCCGAGGTTTGGTCCAGGACAGTCATCATGTTGCTTTTGGCTCCTGAGTGTTTCTGGGCTCCCGTGGCCCAGGATGAATCAAGCTTTGCAGGAAGACTGCTGTTTACAAGGCTTCGTCGTGCCCCCGCGCCGCTCAGCTCGAGTACAACCGCGCTGTGCTCGGTTCACTCGGCCTTTGGGGAGTGTTTTTGTGTTTTGGAACAGCCGTCTGCCGTCTGCTGCTTTAATTGTTCTTCAGGTGCTTTCGTCTCTCCCGGTAGGTCCTCTTCTGCACAAAGCATTTTGAGCATGAGTGAGTTTGCAGAAAGCAACAGGAACCTCAGAGCTCAGGATACATGCCCTTGTTTTGATATGCTTTGGTAATCTTTGGTATGTATCAAATACAACTATGAGACAAACCCATGAATTCTCACAGTATAACCCTTGCCTTCTGCCATTTCCAACGGCCAACATTCCTCACGATTTCTGACCAAACCTTTGCTTTTGGACCCGAAGAGCGAGTTGATGATGGACATACGCACCGCACCGTGTCTTCCACAGGCTTCTTCCAAACTCCGGACATCGTAGCGATGGCTTCCAACCTAAGGGCGATGGCCTCCAACTCCAACCTAATGGCGAACTTTATCGAACTTTGCTCAGGAATTAACGTAAAACATCCTAATTCTCTCTTGCTACTTCCTTGGCCCGTGGGTCTCTTCACTTTGCTGCGCCCTGTCAAGCCTCGGTCGGCGGGCAAACAAACCCGAGGTAGCAGCAAACAGCTGACGTGGTCGATGATTGGGAGCTTCCTGTGACTGGTCACGGACATGGTTTTTACTCTCCCTGGAACTAACATGGAAGCGCAAAACCACCTCTTTCCGAGGAAAATTGTCTTTCCAGAGGCCATGCCATCCACTTCCATGTTCCATTTTAGTTCTAGGGAGTGTAGTGGCAGGCATTGGGGTAAAGATGATGGATCAGCTTGTTTTCACTGATGGTGGACCTTTGATCTAGCCTGTTTGTAGTCAGTTTTGCGTTCAACGTTGACTGTCAGAATGGTCCTAAATCTGCATAGGGGGGTCTTATTATTAGTCAACAGTCAATATTAATTTGCACGGCCAGTTTATTTGAATTGAAAGGAACATTTGCTGCTGATGGCTTTAACATGCTTTAACATTGTTTTCATATGTTTCATAAAGGTGCTTCGTCGCAAGGTTTCTCATTTGGTATAACATATGATATCATATGATCAAACAGGCATTCACTCGACCTTTCCAAGCATTTGGCACCTGAAGTTCTGTTGATGTCGATGTCCAAAGGTCCCCTCACTCCGTGTCTAAAGATGTCCACTCAGACCGCGTTTCCGCTCATCCACCCTTGCTCCCCGCAGCCGCAGCCGCCACAGCCGCCACAGCCGCTCGGCCGAGGATCCTGTGGGATCTCATCACCATCCCGCTGGGGATCTTCGACTTGCCGGAGTTCATTGATTTTCTGTCGATCGTTGCAAGGACCGGTGTTTTTTTTGGTGTGTTTGGAGAATCGATGAGAATCTAAGAGAATCTATGAGAGCTGAGAAATGGCCACCTCCCTCCAATCCAGATTTCGGTTTAACACCATTGAGTTGATTGTGGATACCCCAACCCTGAAACCAACCACTCACTGGTGGAATTCCTCATTGATAAGCGAATCAGCGAAAGATCACCTGGGTTTGTTGTGTGTGTGTGTGTGTTTTGTGTGAAGTGGCTTCCGTGTGGGTGTTCTGCCTACTCACAAGCACACCAGATCAAGACAGCCTGCTGCCCGTCCATGCCATTCCATGCCCGTCCATGCCCAAAACCAAGTTCCTACCCCAAAAGACGGCAGCGCCGGCAGGATCTCCTTCGTGTATTGGCTCTTCGACATGCCTTTGCACTTCCTCTTCGGACTGGAGATCCAGGGCTCGGTCGAGCTACGCCCCACCAAGCTCGCCAGGCGCACAAGGACGAATGCGTCGTGAGGGTCGGGACGCCGGTGGAGGTTGGTGTCGGAAGCTACTTGCTGTGGTCTGGAAGAGGCAATTTGTTTCGAGAGGTGGCAGGCAGATGGTCCTGATTGGTCATGTATAGAATTGGTAGAAGGACCGATTCCACCGATTCCACTACCCAGGCTTGAGTTTGATTTGCGGCGTCACGGTTGGGTCTCTTTATGTTTCTTTTTTGTTGGGTCATGTTTGAACCAAATGCACGACAACGGATGACGCCGAAAGTTCGCTCAGTTGCAAGATGAAGACCAGTCTTGAAGACCAGGTGTTCGGGATCATGTTCTTTGGACGCATCCTATATCATCCTATCAACTGAAACCTTCCAGAGCTGTTCGAACACAACCCAGCCATTGAAAAAGAATCCAGCCAGATTGGGATAGCCAGCGCCTCTCAAAAGCAGTCCTTGGATCGGAAAACCAAGCCTAATGGAAAACGGGCTATCGGGAGTTCCAACGCAAGATCTTGGGAGCGTGTGAGATGTGGTGCTTGGATGTGTTTGGGGATGAATTAACATAAATAAACCAGGTGAAACCCTGACTTCGCCAACTTTCCCAAGGGAGAACTCATCGAAATAATACCTTGACTGAATAGGCTAGCCTCCGAACAGGAAGTGCGATCAGATGGGAAGGGGATTTAGTGAACATGCTGGCTAAATGGTGTCGTCGTCGACGACGGTCGTCGTCGTCGTCGTCGTCGTCGTCGCCGCCGCCGGCGTCGTCGTCGTCGTCGTCGTCGTCGCCGCCGCCGCCGCCGTCGTCGTCGTCGTCGTCGTGGTCGTTGTCGTGGTGGTGGTGGTGGTGGTGTGGGAACATTTCCTCTAGACGCTTCTTCAGTTGTTAAAAACCTAGGATATGAAGTGAACTGAGCTGACATCCTCATGCTCTTGTTGTTTTGGGGTCGTTTTCATCCTCGCATCTTTTTTCGCATCTCGCAGGCATTACTTGAAAACCTGGCAGCTTGGCGACATCGAGCGAGCTCTCGTCCGGGGGGGTGAACTCGCCTGGGAGGTGCTCCACCGGGCGCTATGCACCACCCGGTGCATTGACGTGGTCTCTGGGTAAGTTGATCTGCAGTTGATGGGTGAACCCTGGCAAGGCACGACGAGGAAGTTGATCTCATTCCACTTTGAATAGAACAATGTATCACACATCTGCTCTATGTATATTAAACATACGAATATTAATTAATATAGGTCTTAAATGGTCTTAAGTGGTTTTGACATATCGGAGACCCCATTCCGGAAGGCAAAACGATTGTTCAAGGAGATGGCCAATCCTTTTCGAGCAAAGTCAAGAATACCATCCCCCCAACCACAATATACCCTGTCCTTGACCACATCAGCTGCCAGCACTTTTGGGCTGGGAAGGATTAACGGCTTGAATTTGACCCATCTAAATCCTATGTTTTGAGGATTTCAGAGTGGTTAGGGCCGTTCGGGGTTGGATTCCGAAAGCGGATGGATTTTTCCTCCATCTTCAAAGCTGTTCTTCCAGTCTTCCTTGGTAGCTCCCCACCACCCCCAGGAGGTTGTTGTAGGAGGGTCCCCCCCCCCGCCGTGTTGGGGCCCCGGTTCGTGGACTTTCACCCAGCGTCACAGAGCATGCGTGGCAAAGCGACGCTTCGCTTCGCAGGTTCTTCATCGACTTGTTGGTGATCGTGATCGACGCGGGGATCACGGCAGTGTAGATCTCGGTGGTCGCCGTATCATTAAAAAAGGGCCATCAGCGCGGGAGACTTGTATGCAGAGGAAGACGCAACGGTCAGCTGTGTGTGTATGTGCATCAGAAATGGGGTTGATTTACACATATATATATATATATTCGTTCTATGCTGGAACATCTAATCCAATCTATGCCTCGATGCGCTATGCAAGAACGGTGATAATTAGGTGGCAAAGCACTGGAACTGGAACTGGAACTCGGCGCACTTCACCGATTGAAGGGGCCGTAAGGGGCCCAACCGAACCCTGATACGAAAGCCTTGCTTGGGGGAAATCCACAGATTGCCGCACAGTTTTTTATCCACCAAACCACAGGTTGATTATGTGCGAATCGACAAAAAAACACCTCAAATCATGGGGAGACCTCCGCAAACTACTACCCTAGGAGTCCACAACCATTTTTAGGATGATTTTAGTAAAAGGGAACTTCTGAACTTCCTTGACTTCAATGGGGCAAAGTATCGTCCTTGGACTTTCAGGGTAGTCAATTCAAAACGACGACCGGGCCGGAAGTCTCAGACCGTCCCGCATCACCGTCGCAGGTGGGTGTGGAGCTGACCGCCTTCCACTCTGCACGCTTCCTGCGCGCCTTGCGGCTCCTGCGCTTGCTGCGCTTGCTGCGGGTGGCCAAGTTGCAGCAGGCGAGGTACCCGAGTCCGCGGCCCATCTTCAGCGGAACGGGGAGGGTGGAGTCTGCACCTGGCAGATGCGGAAAGCAGGCGGGCAGAATCGGACTTACCTTTTCAGATCCCTTCCAATCGCATGGATCCCGAAGAACGAATGGACCCGAGATGTCTTGGAATAGAGTTGCTTCTGTCAAGCTAGCTGCTAGCTCGAAGGAACAGTGTGAGACAGAGCAGATATCTCCAGGAGGTAGCACTGGATGAAGGCAATCAGGCCTTATGATGCTGCCGCAGGTGGAGCTGGTCCCGGCTTTGTCATATAATTATATTGCCAAGAAAGTGGACTCATGATGAATCATGGATCTATTTGTGAGACTTGTCACTTGTCCCCCACCAGTGCATCGCTACTAGTAACAAGTGCAGTACTACTATTTCGCGCTTCAGATCCTCCTTTGCCAAGTGGCCTTTCTTTGGATCCTAGACGGCCGGTGGGCAGGAGATGATGGTCCTGGCCAATCGCTTTTTGTCGACACATACCTTCATGCTCATGAAGGCGTGGGCCGGGGATGGAAGGTACGTACCCAAAACCTCCCAAAACATGTACTCGATAGGGTATGTACATGTATGTTACATATACTTAGGGGTACTTCCTGCCCAGGAAGTACGTGGATCACCTCCAGCACCTTTCTTGCGGAGAACTATGGGGACAATGCAGAGAAACACCGCGAGTCGAACAGTCGAACGAGTCGAACAGTCGGTGAACCTTTCTGGGGAAACTGATTGATGCATTGCCAGGTGCTTGACTCTTGGCCAGCCTTTGTTGATGTCTGATTCATGGCCACCCCCGGCCACGAATCAATGAACCATGCTTCCATCCCTATAGACTTTGTAGGGGCATTCTTTTCCTCCAGCCCGAGGTACCAGCCAACAGTCCCGTCCCCTTTCACCTGGCACCCAGCCGCTACCTCACTCCATGTGACCGACGGTCCGACGTCCGACGCATGGGACCACGAACCACCCGGAGAAACGACCAGCGAGCAGAAAGCCTGGTTGGGTCATGTTAGGTCATTTGTCAATGATTCCATCTTCGATTCGAGGGACGACCTGTAAAAGCAGCTCGGGAAGCGAAGCTCGGTTTGACGGCCCTTGATTCTTCCCGTCTCCTTGGGCGTATTTTTTCGTGGCTTCCGGTCTTCGAAACCTGGACCACATGTTTCGCTCGGGATCTGGACTCTCGAGGTGGTGGCTGGAGTCTTCATGATTTTGCTTATCAACCACATCATCGCATGCCTCTTGGCGACACCGTCGGTGCGACGACAATCGATGACACCACAAAGCAGTGGTGAGACCTCACCGGATGGGGCCGCGTGCCGCATCGCTTCCGCTGGAAAACCAAATGCCACAGAAACCAATATAACATATAGGCAAATACATGAACATGCTACGTTTGGATGGGGTTCTGGAGGATTTCTGTGGGCTGAACGTGTGACCTTGCACAAAACGTTGCGCTTCTCGCTTCGTTGAACATCAAGAACCCTTGCCCGGCCTTGCCCTAAGACGCATTCCCTAGCATCATGCACGGACCGAAGTTGTTTTCTGGTCAATGTTCTCACTGAACTGCTTGCTATTTATTTGACTTGACGGTGCTGCAGCTGATGGGATGGTGTCCTATATTGCCAGGCAAGAAACAGAAACTTTTGTTTGCCTGAAGTGCCTTGCTGCTCCCAAAGGGCGGACCAAAAAAAGCTTGCCTGAAAACTATGTTGCTAAAAATGGCTTGCGCACATTCTGTTTTCTGTGGGACTGGCTGGGACCGGAAACCCAAAAACGGCCTGCGAACGAAACGACATGAAACGTTGTGATCGGTCTTGGATTGCTGTATTCTGCGTATCACCGGCCTAAGGCCCCGTCCGTTCTGCCGTCACCGGCCTCGCAGGTTCCTGGTTTGGCATCGGCACATGGGAGTTTGATGGAAAGAGTTGGATGTTCTTGCTGGGCTTAGATCCCAAAACGGTGCCTCGGATGGCAGTGAGTTCACGGTGAATAATACCGGAGAAGAGAAAGGACATGCTGCAAGGCTCTTGATGTGTGTGCACTACAAATCTCACGGGCGCCGTGGGGCAGCTAACAACTGATGCTGACCAGCCGGTACAAAAGCCCTTGACTTGAACCATTTTGAAGCCCATTGAACCGCAGTCCCTTGAAACTCACATGTTGCACCCATTCGATAGAGGAAGTGCGTGTCTTCTCAGGCTATATATATAGGGAAAGAAGATAGAAGCATGGAATAACATGGAAACGTGGACAGAACATAACTAACCAGTGTCCATGTCATGTTCATTCATTTTCCATCATTTTCCAGTCACAAAGTCTATCTTTGAGTGGATTATATAGCTCCCAGAACCGTTTCACGCTACGAATCCTATAGTACGATATCATGATTTTAAACTCTCCTCATGATGGTGAAGCAGTCACTGTCTTCACACGATGGAGCCGCGGGTGAATATGTCTCTTCCCTGGGTGGAACATGGACCTATACCTGGGCGGATTCCTCGAGGTCAAATCAAAAACACCAAAGAAACAGTAAACAATTGAAACAACAAACATTCAGCTATATATATATATCTCTCTCTCCTTTCTCTCCGGCATCCAGTGATCAGTTCTGCTTACGTTCTGCTCTGAAAACGACCTCACTCCGGTGCCGTGGGTGTTTGCGCTGCGCGTCGCGCCGCGTGAAGCGGCGACTCCCTCCGCGGCGCTCCGTTACACGCCCAGGCCACCTTCGCGGAGTCGTATTCGGCCTCGATGCACTGGGCCCTCACGTGTCGTGGAGACCGAGGGTGTCGAGACCTGGGGGGGGGAGACGCCGAACGCGGAAGACAGGCATGAGGGGGAGGTTTGGGGGGTTTCACACCCATCTAAGAGGGACGTCAATGAAGGGATCATGGAAGAGAGACCGTGTTTGGAGATCCAGTTTCACCCGAAGAATGACAAGGGAGCCTTAAAGGCTAAAGGGCACCTCCCCGTGGTCCATGATGAGACTGGCACCGGCGATGCGAAAAGTGAGAGCCGTCGTAGGCAGAGCACACCGGTGGGAACCCCACGGCGGAAGAAAACACATCGCACATGTATTCACTTCTCACAGCAGTTGTCTTGAATACATGTGCGATGAAAGGCGAAATGTCCCAAACCGGCTTCTGTCTGTAGCCCACCATGCCTTCCCAGGTCCATCCCGGAGTCCCAGACCTGGTCTTGGTACCAAGGCAATTCACACCTGCAACCAACAACATCGCCCCAGACAACGCCCTGGAGAGAACCTTCGCACTGGGCCACTCGCCACACTTCCGAACCCGCGCCGGTTGGGGCGGATCGAACGGATCGGAAGCGAATGGATAGACTCTGGAAACTGAACTCTGGAGGACTCAATATTGCTTCAGGAACTCAGAAACATGTTCAAGTAAGACCTTGGATTTGCGGGTAATTGAATGTGGCATCATCCCCTACCAAAAGGAATCTGGAGCATTCCCCTGGGAATGTTTGGTCTCTTCTCGTTCGCTTCGTCCTCTCGAGTCGTGCGAAGCCACAAACGAGCCACGCCTCAGTGATCATTCTCTTGGCCATCGGCGTCTTCAGCAGCTTCATCACGCAGATCACCAGTACCATGAGCTCCCTGCGCTCCGCGCGCACAGAGCAGCCGCGTGGTAGCAGACAGTCAGACAGTGGCAACCGTGTGGAACTAGCAACACTGGCGTTCCTTTCGAAAGCAGTGGGACTGCCGTTTCTGGGAGTCTGCTGAACCGGCCGATCTGGTTTCTGGAAAATTATTGATAGCGATGCCGGCGATGCCCTTGTTTCTGGGAGTTTGCCTTTGTTCTTCGTGAAAAATTGCTTGGCGCGATGAGCGTGTTTGAGATCGTTTTAACAGCCACCTCCAGGTCGCCACGTGCCAAACGTTCCACGCCGAGGTCGCAGAAACGCGCCAAGCTCCTCCAGTTCTTCAGCGAAAGAGGCCTTTCAGTGGGCCTCTTTGGGTGGCTCGGTGGCATCAGAGCGTGTCAGGTGTTCAAACACCACCGCGAAAGAACCTGCAGTATTGGGTGTTCTATGGTGTTCTTCAAACGCTTTCTGTGCCTGTCGGGCTCCCTTTGCTTCAACACTACCAATTACATCCAATTACTGTGTGAGTTTCCCTCAAATTATGTATCCTCACTCAATTCACCTTAATCTCCTCGTTGCCTCAAGACATGCATCTTGGAGTCTGCTCCAAGAACATGTGCCTAAAGCCAGCCCATCATCAGCTATATATGTATTATATAATATTATATACCTCCCTTGGCCGGGAAACGCTAAATGTCAACGCTCAGGAAGATCCAACAAGCACTTCAAAGAGAGGGTCATTTCGAGGTTCGTCTCAAGGACGATGGGAATTTCCTCCGCCACCGTCCAGTCATGCTTCAGAAAGGGAAATGCTTTCTTTTCGCTTCGGTGCGACCTGAAGGTTTATGACCCATGACTCATGACCGTCTAAAAGTCTAACTTGTCTAACTTCTGTCATTCAGGAAGCTTGCTATTTTTTCTTGCATGGGCCAAATCCAGACCAGGTCTCATCTCATGAGATTTAGGATAAACGCACGTCGATGAACAACAAGGGGAAACCTTTTGATAAAGACATCCAAGTTTTTACAACCCTGACCGCGTGTTTGGGGGGGAGCAGATCATGATGATGGTCAGTACCATCGTTCTTGGTTTTGCCCAATCATCAAGCAGCAAGCAGCGATGAATTGTTTAGCATTCGATCCATAGTAATTCGACCTGTGGTTTTGGCCGCGATGCACGTTTCAAACATCCAAGTTTGGTTGGAATCCACATCCGTCACAAAGCCAGAGTATCCAACCAACACTGGGAAATACTAGGAATGCGCCTTTAAACAATGGCATATGTGCATTGGGACTGATCAGAAGGGGCGCCCGCATGTTCAATCCAACACAAATCCCTCATTCAGACTCTAAGCCCTCCATGGGATGCCTCCGCCTCTTCGTTCAGGAGCCGGACGTGGCGTTGATCCAAAAGATTCCAGAGCGTCTGAAGATGCAGCTGCACGAGGACTCATGAGTTTTGCGACACTCCCAGGTGATCTAGGGTGTATGAGGTGCCTTTGTCTCCACCCAGGTTTCGATCGCTTCTTCCTACTTTCGTTGGACATCCAGGAACCGAAACATTGAACACCCCACACCTGGTTCTTTTCTCCATGTTGCATGATAACTGACACCTCTGTCAGAAATCCTATTTTTTGGACTCTTCTGTCCCAGGAGATGTTTTTGGCCTCCTTGCAGAACTTGAACATTTGGCCTCCAACCACCGAGGACGATCAGCACCGTGGCTTCTGACGCCGAAACCGCCGGCGAAACGGGAGATCGGGCCCCATCGGGCCTCGTCGACGATCACGGAGTTGAGGTGGCATCCGGTGTTCATGTTCCGGGAATGGAGGGCTTTTGAGCAAAAATGGGGAGAGCCCCCTAAATATACGGGTCATGGGAAGACTATAAGGTCCAGGTGAAACTAGATGGACAGTTTTTTTTGGAAGGGTCTTGCCTGTCCAATCACAAAGACTGTGGCCTTCATTTGCTCAATTGGCACAACACAGTGTCCTGAACCACTATGAATATCAGCTCTGTCTCTCCGGCAACACTCCGCCCCCACTGTATGATAGGCAGGACACATATAGACACCCTCGCTCCGCTTCCTTTATATAAATTATACTCCCATTGGACGACCTGGCAGCTGATGAAGCTGAGGTACTTTTTCACGACGGTGTGCCACCACGCGATGGAGGACCAGAGAACGAAGCGCGGGCGCGCGGAGGGGCGGATGAATCCTTGAACATCGAGATCGCTTGGGTCAAGGGCGGTCCACGAGATCTTCAAGAGGAAGACTACGTGATGGCGGACATTCCAAGTTTGGAAGGTTTGGTTAGTCTGTTGACTGTTGGAGTGCTTGAAGTGAAGTCTCGTAAATGCTTCGGATGTGGCCATCCAAACGCATGTTTGCTTGTGCTTGCGTACAGGACTCCTTTTTCTTGAACCCAAAAGTTTTCTTACCCGCACAATTTCACTCGTGAATCAATGATTTGTCAACTAGGCCGATGTGCGATGTGGTGTTTTTTGGTACGGGGTGAGCCCGTCGCCCAGGAGCATTCAGCAATCCCTGGACAGGCAGGGATGCGTTTGCCAGCGGAACATGGCAGAACACCGACTGGGGCACTGAGGAAAACTGGGTGCATTCTCAACAGGATATGGACTTGTTTTGTTAAAACTTGGAATGGAGCGATGCACCGAACGGACTCGTGTCAGTTGCTGTGGCACCTGTGGCGCCGCGAAACACCACCGTGGACGGTGACACCAAAACGAAACGACGACGGCTGCGTTGGAAGACGACGCGACTGCCGTCGTCGCAGGACGTCTTCCTACCAGGCACTGACTGCCACGACGTTTACATCATCGTTGCTTGGCGATTGGGGTCACCGTTGACACGTCGTTTTCACCCCCCATCGAAAGAATCGGATCACAGTCTGGGTGCAATGTACAGTTGGTGAGTATAGAGACTAATGGGGAAACCCAGAAAGGCCTCTGGTAAAAGCAATGTGAAAAGCCAAAAAATCCGATACTGTAGGATCCTGGGTGCGTGCTGGTGCGGCCCAGTCCACTCATCTTGACTCATATATCCGCTCATTCCAGTACATGGTTGTCGATCTAAAGGTCCTAGACAGGATAGTTGATGACGATGACCCGGAACATATCAAAATCTCATTTGGCGAAAGTTTTTTCTCGAGTTGGCGAAAGTTTTTTTTTTTGGCGAAAGATATGGCTAAAGATGTTCTTTCTGCTGCTGTTGCTACTGCTACTGCTACTGCTACTACTACTACTACTACTGCTCCTACACTCCTGCTGCTGCTGCTGCTGCTACTACTACTACTACTACGACTGCTACTATCCTACTACTACTACTACTACTACTCCTACTCCTACTCCTACTCCTACTCCTACTCCTACTCCTGCTGCTGCTGCTACTACTACTACTGCTACTACTACTACTCCTCCTACTCCTACTCCCACTCCTACTCCTGCACTCCTGCTGCTGCTGCTGCTACTACTACTACTCCTGCTGCTGCAGCTGCTACTACTACTGCTACTACTACTACTACTACTACCACTGCCACTACCACTAGTACTACTACTACTACCACCACTACTACTACTACTACTACTCCTGCTGCTGCTGCTGCAGCTACTACTACTTCTACTATTACTACTACTACTACTACCACTACTACTACTACTACTACTACAACTACAACTACAACTACAACTACAACAACTATTCCTGCTCCTGCTTTGGGGGGGTGGCTTTGCCACAAAACTCTACCCCGCAAAAGGCGAAAATTTGGCGAAAGTTCAGCTCAAGACTGGCGAAAGTTCACCCTGCCACATCTGACCCCCAGCCCACTATGAGTAAGTCTGAGTGACCGGCTACTACAGTGGTTCTTGCAATTTTGATTCTTTCTGACACCCAGGAGAAACAAAAGAGACGTACAGGGTGTCAACAGTTAAGTAGAAGACACATGCTGACAAACAGGGAAGTTTTTATTTTGTATTTGCCAGTAAAGAAGAAGCCATTGACGTGAACAAAATTGATATCCATCATACAACATACATGGCACACATAAATACAACATACTTCGGCGAAAGATAAAACGCAGGAAAACAAAAGTTTGGCTAAAGTATTTTTTTGGCTAAGATGACGGATGCGGATAAAGGAATTTAGATCAACACCCACATGAAAAGGACAAGTGTGCTCAAGATTCAACGAAGACGTTCACCGTTTGGAGCTCTTATCCGACCAAATCGGTCCCACAGTTTCGATTGAAAAAGAGGTTTCCAACAATAAGTCCTCAGTGGAGTTGGACCGTGTTTTGGGTACCCTCCCATTCGTCCGTTCTGAACGCCCCCCCCCCCCAACATCGCCGCGCCACCGGCAGCGACGTCCGTCCAAGGAGTCGGGTTTCATGGGCTACGTGTTGCCGCCGGGCGACTTCACGATGGACGCGGAAAAGGTGCAAGGGAGCCTTTGCTTGCCGTGCCTTTGGGCCGATGCTCGGATGGAGAAAATTTCCTGTCGACGTCGACGGCATGGGGAAGATGGGAAGACACCTGCATGCTCCTTGGAATGACCAATACGTATATATATTATATATTATATATATACCCTTTTTCAATCACCTGGTGCTTTTGGGCAAGGATTTCCGTCCTTGGCCTACAGAAGTATACAGAAGTCACTGAAGGTGACACGATGAACTGAACCGATCTATTTGGATGGCATAGACGGTCTATGCGATTGCCACGTCTTCGCCGACGTGTGTGGTGACCGTCGGGTTGGGCCTCAACCATGGGTTGCTTATGGTTGAAAAAACATGTGTCTAACCGGAGACGAAAGAGACAGGACATGGACCATTGACCTCTAACGCAGTGTGGTACTGTTCAATTGATATCCGCAGTCTCCCGTAGACATTAGCTGGTGCATCGCTCAACTGGCATCTATCATCTATCTCAAAATCAGGACCTGCCACTGTAGTGCCACTGTAGCAAAGGCATGAAGTCGATCAACAGGATGCCCTGTTACATTGGCAGAGAGCTTGACATTTGGATCCATTCTTGGATCACCTTCCAGGCTTGGAGACTGGGTCACTTTACCATCAGAGGCAAACGGAAACCATCCCAGCCCTTCCACGTTGGAAGATCCGAACCTGAAAAATTCTTGTGGCTCGCTTCCATGCAGTGGTAAGCTGGGTGGAGAAACCATTTTGCACTCTGATTGAAGGTCAGGTAGTGTCAGCACATTGCCAATGCGTATCAACACCTAACCTCCCTCAGTTAGACCTCCCAGATGTGTTTCTTTGATCCATTTAGCCGCCCTGAAGCACCCTCTTCCGAAGCGACGGCTCGGTGACTCGTCACCACTCGGTTCTCTCGGCTTCCCTCCGCTTCGCTTCGCCCCGAAATGCGTTCCGAGACTCCACGAGGAATGGACGCATCGTGGCCGATTGGCGGCCAACATGGGCATTTGCCCCTCGGCGGTGCCCGTGTCCGGACGCTTGTTTTTTGGGTTCGGAGTCCGGTGGGAGTTCCGACCGGTTTGCGGGAGCCGTTGGGGGGGTGGAAAAAGGCGGAGATCGCCGTGAGCTATAGGTGGCATCAGTTGACATTTGAACGAACCTTGCGAAAAAGGTGACCCCTTCAAACATATCGCTATGGTATGCTATCAGCATGATGGCTCATGATTGAGTTGAGAGTAGTCCTCCCTCCTGTCGAAGAATAGCCCTTGTTGTCCTCAAAACTGTTTTGCAGAGTTGTGTGCATAGTGCATAGTGGCAGCTTGCCTTCATTCTGAAACACCCACGTTCGGTGTGCCTTTTGGACCGTTCCTTGATATTTGTAGCTCGATTCGGACACCGTGCTGTTTGGACACCGGTTGACCCTGGGCTGCAGGCTACTACGCCAGACTTCGGTGTGACCAGTTCTGCATCATCATTAAGAAGTTCGGAGGCCATTATGCAAGTTGTCAGCTTCTTAGATTCTTGACATTATACGGTACGTCAGTACATGTCATGAGTCATGCCTATATCTCAGCGAAAAGCAGCCGATCACTACTTATTTCAGCTGGTTTTGCCTCGGCATCTGGACCTCCAAAGAGTCGCTTCCCGTGGCCCAATCTGCTTTGGATCCTTGCTCCAGACAGTGCTGCTCCCTGTTCCTTCCCACGCCTGGATCGGGCGCCTGCGGGCAGGTCCCTTATTTCAGCATCTGCAGATCTTTGGCATCCTTCTCGTCAGCGAGGCGCCTGGGCCTGGCCGACCCCCCAAACAGGTCGGACTGCAGCGATGGAGTCCATGTAAAGGCCCCACGGAGAGCAGTGATACCGCTAGTTCAAGCGCTTTGGGCCAAAGTGTGCCATGAATCTGAAGAGGTACTGTATAGGATATCACAGGATACAGTTTGGGGATGGTTTATATATGTTTATATAATCTAGATGACAAAGATATCCCTCGAATTCCATAGATATCCTGATATCCCAGTATAAGACCACGACCCTTTAAGGGGGGTCTCTTACTGGCCCCTTACAGGTTCAAAGGGTGTCCATTAACCGTCCCTTGGGGGTCTGCCTTGAGGGTTTGCTATATTAATCACGAAAGCTAGCACCAGCTAGCTGGAGTTGTCCTTGCTTTAGCAAGTGAGGGGCTGGAATCCTCGGGATCGCCGCATCACGTGAAAACTTCATATGTAGGGGGGCCCCCCCCCGTGGGTTCAACTCCCCCCCGGACGCCTCTGGGACACCTCTCGGGCATCTCTTATGGCATCCACTTTGGCTTAACTCCTCCGGGATACGGTGCAACAGATTCAACAAGCTCACATGTTCATGACATCGACATCGATAGAAGAAACCAAACAAATCATGCAAGCAGCTTTGTTTTGCTTGTGGGACACCTCTTGGGCACCTCTTATGGCATCCACACTGGTTCAACTCCTCCGTGGAGGTTTTGGGATACGGTGCAACAGATTCAACAAGCTCACAGGTTCGTGAGCACATCGGATGCATCGAACAGTGTGGCAAAGTCCAGCCACGCTTCCTTAATTGTCGGGGACTTCAATTCTAAGGTCGGCTGTGTCATTGCTGTTTGTGTGTCTTACATGTTCACAACGTTTTACCTCATGAGCATTTGCCTCACTCCGCTTGATGTCCCACCAGTCCGGATGCACCCCTGCTGGCTTTCGTCACCTACCCTCGGCCTCAAGTATTGTATTGGTTAAGCCTTATGAACGCGGATCGCCACGAAGCTTTTTCTCTTCTTATTGTTCGTTCAGACGCTTCCGACCGACTGGGGCATAACTTATATATGAGCGTACTTGTGCTGTCAGGTAGAGGCTATGGATGATGAAGGGATCGAAGTGACCGACATGGGGCTGGATGAGGAGACCGGACCGGACTGTATGGACCGGACCATGGGGGTGCGGACCATGGAGGTAGGCACCAGGTTTTCGGTGCATCCGGAAGTCCGTTTTTCTTTCAGTCTTCTGTTGACCCATTCTATCAAGAGGTACATTTACACATTGAGTTTTGGTTGTGTTACGTTGTGTTGAACATAGAGGTTAACACTAAGTCTATCATGGTCGAAGTGACCATCCATTTTTTCCTCCATCGATCTACATGCACCCCGGGCGGAAACGAGGAGCTGATGCGGGGCTTCGTGAGCCGCGCCGAACGCTTTGCCAGCTTGCAGAAGTTCTCGGCAGGCACGGACCGTTCTCACCGCGTGACGCAGTAGAACTGCGGGGGTGGACGTGGCGGAAGCGCCGATGTTTTGTTTTTTGGCGAGGAATGGAGGACGTGAGGTAGTTATAGACTTGTAGACTGAAAAGATATCACATCCAAGAGGGCCCCCACTCCCATCTCTGCGGACCGCGGGGCGTCCCACGTAGTTTCTACGTGGCGTGTTTGCGCCGCATGACACTGTGGCTTCGGTTGCTGGAAACGAGTGCTCCTCACATGGTGAAGCATTCCAGTCGATTCCATACCATCAGCAAGAACGACGACCGCGACAACGACAATGTATGACATTATTGGAATTTGACTATAGAATTTGCCTCAGATTTATATTGTGTGGATTGATTTGCCCAAGGTCTAATGGACAAGTTCTGGAGTGGGGTATTACATGGATTGGCCACATCGCATCTGATGTAGGCAGGGGTTTATCACTTTACTGCAATTGAGTCAAAGGTCCTGGGGTCACAGCACCACCTGACACTTTTGGTTGGAATTGGATTGATACCCTGAGACCCTGAGAACTGAGACCTTTATGAGAATCCGGAACCAAAACAGAGAAGAAGGGCTCGCCCAGAAGCCTTCGCATCTCTCAAGACTGGGGCTGGCCAGGGTCGGTCACAGCACCATCCACCCAGCGGGTCCTTCCTTCCACGCGTTGGGGCACGCGGGGCGCCCAGCCTGAAGGTCGCCACACTACGCAGTCCTTGGACCAGGGCGCCCATGGCATCTACAGCGTGGCGGCCATGAAGTCAATCCATCAGGAGGAGCGTGTGCTGCACACTCGACCGGGTGTGGCGGGACACGGCTTGGAATGACTTGGATGGGGAATGGCCAGGACTGAATCGTAGAAGAGAATGGAACGGAGAAGCAGTTGATTTCAGCAGGAGAACCTAGAAACATCCAGTGGCTCTGAGGGTAGGCCAGCATTACCTCGTTTTGAGGACACATTTTCTTCAAGTGGTGACCTTATCCAAACACACCATGTCGACGGGTCGAGCCATCGGTCCAAAGATGTCCAAATTGTTGCAAGAGGGAAGCAATTGGTTGAGTCGAGCCCAACAAGGGTTTGGGAATCTACTCTGGATTTGTTGATTTGTCATGCCATCTGATGCCCTCCTTTGGTTTTCTATCAGTCGATGTGGAGTGTGAAACAGGAAACGAAGCGTTGATTCCAAGGTCATCAAATGGTGGACTTTTTATGATTGGAGTTGAGACCCATTGAGACCCAAAAGCCCCCCCCCGGTTGAGTCCTCTCCATGTGTCTGCTAGCAGAACTTCGCGCCAGCTTGCGCAACATGTCTGGAGGCCATCGCTACTAGGGTGGAGGCCATTACTACTAGTAGCAAGAAGCTACTAGGTGGAGGCCATCATGTCCATTTCACTTCTCCACGGGATGGAACTGAACTCCCACAGGACGAGGGCTCTGTGATAGAGCTGATCACAGAGAAGATGTGAATTCGGACCAACCCGACCGCTGGTGGCGAACAGCTTCACCTGTCGACTGGCACCGAGAGCGGCAGGTGTTGAGCCAGAGTCGGTCCTGGTCTTTTTCTTTTGCGAAGCGGTGCGAAAGTCTGGGCTGAAGCTACGAAGTACCCAGGGAAACACTCCAGAAACATCGAAACCTAACTGCTTCAGTGGGAGACATGAGCAGAGCAAGCCCAGAGTCAACGAGCGATGATGTTAAGGACATCCGAACTCGGACGGTCTCAGTCGTTCGGACCCCCAGTCTGTCAGATGAGGGACACCCTCAGAGATCCGACATCGCAGCGTCCGAGCAGCCTCCGAGCAACTATAGAAGGTGCATATGGTACTGATAGCCCCTGGCAACCTCAACCTTCTACGGAGATTTGGTTTATTTCATACTTGTGGACATGGAGACCTCTGATTCTATATACTCGTATAGAGATTGACCCTGGCGGTCCCCAGTTTTCTCTCGTTTTCATCAACACATTGATTGATTTCCCTGTGTTTTGCATTGACGTTTGAGAGCCACCGCCCCAGGTATGTGGTCCTGGTCCTGGATCACGGTTTGGCGGCAGCGGTTTCACATTCGAAAAAGAACAACGCGACGGTCCTCCCCTGCCCCAGCGCAATGAGCGGCTCAAGCCGTGCTCTCTCCCCGCTGGCAGGGGGGGCCCCGTGTCAGCCGCGCGGAAATCTGGGCATTGACAGAGGTTGAAGGCTTCTATGTCCCTATAGGTTCTGCTTAATTACCTCAGATCGGGATGAGAAGTTCCTCTCCCTTCTGCCCTCTAGAAATAGAGCACCAAGACGACTCCAAGTGGTGGGGCGGCCGGTTGCTCCTTCATCTGGAGTATAAAGGATGCACCCGAAAGACTCACGAAGAACTCAGCCCATTGAAGCGCAGGCCACAGGTAAGTATGAGCGTTATAGGGCACCTAGCTCGGCTGTACCAACAGACCACTGGGTCGCAACGAGACTAGCGAGCAATGAGACGGACTAGCGTCTCGCTAGCGTGCCTAAGACCGCAGGCAGCGAACAAGTGCAGATGAAACACTGATGACATAACCTACCGCCGACTTGGCTGGGGAAGGATAGTAGTTCTCGAGGTGCTCTCACCCACTCTAACCATCTAAGCCAAGTAGCCTACCTTTGGGCTTTGCGCGTGGCTGAAACGGAAACTTTCTTTTCAAGGCTTTCAGGAGCCAAAGCAGGCATTTGGCTGAAGCTGCATGGCTGTGTTGCAAATCGCGCAGCCTTTGCAGGGCAACTTTTGCGAACTGCACCTCCAGTGCGGACGTTGGAATCAAAGGCCCTGCCTGGAATCCCCTGGCTCAAGCGGCTTTAGCGGTGATATCGCTAGGCCGCTAAAGATGTGACGTTGCATATTTTGGCTTCTATATATATATATATATATATACCTGGAACCCAATTGACCCCTGTTTTGATAG
>CAXAMN010006502.1:270868-306302 GCA_963970005.1 Durusdinium trenchii | reverse complement strand
AAATCACAAAAATCCTATATAAATCACAAAAATCCTGCGCCAAAAAAACTCTCTCCTGAAACACAATTTCAGCCCGCAGGCTGATTTTCAGCCCGAAGAGCTAAAAGGCTGATTTTAGAGCTCAGGCCGTAATTTCAGCCTTTTCGAAGATGTAGGTATAGAGTTCCCTCATATGAAAATGGTTTGCTCATGGCATGTACTGCAACTGCAGGGCTCCCACTCCTGGTTTTCCACGACCCAGATGGACGTCCAAGATTTCCGAACAGTAGTCTCTGTCTTCCTTGCTACAGTGCTATAGCTATAGCCTATTCTGCAAACCCCACTACTGAGGCTTGTTCACCCCAGGTGAACCTTTGTTTCCAACTTTTGGGCCCCGCTGAGGTGCTTTGGACGCTCGACGCACTGGAATACAGCCGATCTGATCGAGCCGACAGCAGCTGCGAGTTCAGCATTTAGACGGGGCATACCATATGCCACATGCAGTCCATACAGTACTTTGGATATTTAGGCTGATGTTGCAACATGATATGGTTGTAGCCAACATGTTTCGCTAAACTGACGGTCCAACCATGATCCGGTATAAGGGTCTTATGTATATATATACTGATGCAAGAATCATAATTATGGCAAGCTCTCCCATGTGCAACATGATGTTGTCTCTATCTGATATGTTCTCTTTCGGCCTCCTAATTATGGTCGGCTCGAGTGTTCCCTCTATTCTGAGACTCATTCATGTGTATTTCTTGGCAACCCCATGGAACCAACGGCGCGCCCTGTGGACTTCAAACCAGTCATCCAGTTCTCACCAGAAGGACCAGCCAAATACAAAGAACTCACTCTGATCATGATACAAGGCCTCACAGGTGTTGAGGGTTCTATATCCCCTCAAAACTCGTGGTAGCGCAAATCTCGCGTGATGGTAAATCGGGGACCAACAAACAAGTTTTCAGAACAAGTTCTAAGCCGAGCATTCTGGAGCAGCGGGAGCAGTCATCTACCATGCAACTCATCTCCTTGGGAAGTCTTTCATCAGGATCATCCTTAGAGCTTAGAGCCACTTCGTGCTCAAAGGAACTGGCCAGTACCGGGTATGGAATGGTACCTCCTTGTGTGGACGTCGAGGAACCAGCATGGAAGAAAAGCTTTATATCACCACAGACAAACTGCCGCAGTAAAAAACAAGTGTGAACCCTGCACTCCAAAAGGCCTTTGCACCACAGATTGAAACACAACATATTGTATATACATGAAGTTTGATTCAGCAAATCCACATGCCTAGAAGCCTCTAGGTACCTAATGGTACCTATAGTTTCATCTGTAGCTGCCCATTCTCCACTTCAACTTCCTGCCCGACCCGCTCCAGTCCCATCCGTCATCCGCCCCAGTTGACCCTTACCTGTGGGCTGACCGGACGATAAGGTAGCATTGGAGAGCCGGCACCTGGCGTGCGCTCGAACTGACTCGGAACTGAGGGATACAGGCTGCACCCCAAGGGTGATACAAGGAAGAAGTGAGGGCCTTAGTACTTAGGATCTTTAGGCCAAAGAAACCATCCCGCGCCCCATCGAGAAAATTAGTTTCAGTATCTAAACATCTGTGTCATCGATTACAATGTAGACTCGTGATCCCTAAAGTCCCCGCTAGCAGAATATGGTTTTCACATCTCCATGCAGGGGGGGTGCTATGGACCTACAACAGTCTGCAGTAGGTTTTGTTGAGGCATGCTTTCGCCCTAGAACTGCTTCGGTGGTGAACGCGGTGTCCTCCCAAACTGGTCGCGTCCCGAACAGCCTGGCATGCGATGCCCAACTGCCTCGGCACTGGAGTAACGAGGCGGGTTCTTCGAGGCCCAATGGCCAAATGAACAAGTTCTTGTTGATCTGTTTGCTGTTTACAGTGCCAAACATTGCGTAATTTCTTTTAGAGAGACTTTATACTTTTAACTATAGTTGGATATGTACATACAGTATACACAGGAGAATTCATCCATCATCAACAGGACATGGACAATTGCCAAGGTGTGTCAGAGACGTTGATGCAACATACATCAAACTACTAGTTCATGTGACTTGACATGGTGTAACAGCGTCGACCGTGCCTAGGACGTGGAGGGCGCTTGGAATTTAGATGTTGATGTACACATATTACAATGCGCTGCCACCCTAAGCCCCCTAAGCAATGCTTGAGCATTGCATCAGGATGCATCAGACATGGGCGAGGAAACTGAACACGTTCAAGCCGTATCACCTAGCCGACCTTCAAATATGTCAAGCTCTTGCCCCGATCAGCAAGTTCAAGTGATATATGTATAATTCACAAATCTTCTGGACACAACTGTTGCAAATGGACCTCTCAGTCAGACCAACGGTTTCACTTCGCGGATGGCTCTGGGTGCTGCACCATGGGCACTGGAGGCGTGACGGCAGCGGGGGGGCCTGGCGGAGTAGCTAACGATGCTAATAGCGATGGCATCCACCCTAGTAGCGATGGCCGAAAAGGAAGGCCTCCACCCTAATAGGAATGGCCTCTAAATATGTTCTGGTTGTTGGATGATTTGGATTTGTCTGTTCTCAAGTGAGGATGTTTGGTGAGTGTTTTGTGCGGAAGTCTGGGAGGGGGTTGGAACCCAACTTCGGGGCCGCGCCCTCGAACCCCATGTCTGCACATCCGGTCAGTCAAAATGTCAACAAGGGGGACTGGGTGGTTTGGCCCATATCCATAAATGAGCAAGACACCCAAACAAAATAAGGTGTCATTGCAGTGCAATCCTTCAATGTCGAACGTTTGTGTGTTGCATTGAACGGTACACACCATTACTGTATATGTGACCGCTATTTGTGAGATATATTCATGTGGGAGGGGGTTGGGTGTTCCCTTATGAAGGGCAAGGATGCTGAAAGGGTACCGGGTACTGTGTCGCTCATAGACCCACTATGTACATGATCTTCTCAGGCGAAAGCTGAGTGGCATTTTCTGCCAGCTGCATGTTTCATCCACATAATTACAACCGAAACACTCACAGAAACAACACGAGAAACATAACAAAACACTGCTCATCAGTATTCAGTAGTTGTACAGCTGTACAGCAAACTGCCATCCCATATTTGCATATATTTACTATGAACAATGAGTGGGGCGCTTTTCTAGCTAGGACCTTTGCATGCCATTGGGGTGGACGGAATGCCGTTCACCTAGGTCCATTCTGTGCCCTGGGCTGGCAAAATTCCAAAGGGCCAAACCAAAGGGACGCACATGCTGAACCGGAATGAGCACCAAACAAAACGTTCAATGCAAGAAAAGCGGCAGAATTTAGAGATGGGAAAGAACATGCAACCCTGCCTTGAGTTTGATGTAAGTTTAACAAGGGTTGAAGGAAGGATGCGAGTTTGTCGTTCGCCCATACCTCATCTCGACCGCACTCCGACTCCTCACCTTGTGGTACCGGATCGAAGGCCTGGCTCCGGCCGGGTGAAACAGCGCTCACCGTTCAGCCGGATGGGTGGAACTGGGCGGTCCATCCCAGTCGGATGGATCCGGATTCGGATGGACTGAACTTGAGCTGAACTGGGCACATGTCGTCTTGTGGTATGTGGTTGCCTTTTTGGAAAGCAGGCACATGTTGTTTTTTCCAGGCCCGGGAAAAAACAACAACACAAAATAAACATCCATGTGTGTTGCTGGAAAGGAGGGTGAAAGGCCCTCTGAAGCGGAGGGACGTGATCCAGTGGAAAACCTTCATACAGCAATTGCAAAATTGGGCACTAATCTGAACCAAATAGGCTTTGGACTATCGCATGCGCTTCCTTATGCAATGTGCATCGATTGGGACACAGCGTGGTTGTCTAAATGTGCTTTGCATGTCGCTTCGGTACACCAAATGCTCCAAGTAGACCACATTAAGGTTCTATCAATGTGTGTATAAAACATATGGTTCCATCTTCCACTCCTAACTTATGTTTACCGTAGCTTTAAGGGATTTTAAAGGAATCTTACTATTACTCGTCTTCTTATTGCAACTTGCCTTTATCCATCTTTATCCTCTATCCATCCCGGAAGCCACAATGGTAACGTCTCCTGGACGTGTCAATCAATGTCAAACACCCAATCTTCATGCATAAATCGCGAATCCTCCAAGTTTCGCGCTCATCATCTACCGTAGATCTCTGTAGCCCTCACCGCACTGCCCTCCACACCCGTCGATGTCGGCCTGTGCCCAGTTCCCGGGCTTCACCAAGGCCGCCGGCGCCGTGGCCAAGCCGATGGGCACCGCCTTGGCCTTGGCCTTCGCCGACGGCGCCTTCGTGCCTCGGTGGGGCCCAGGTGGCCGCAGGGGCGGCGCTGGACTCGGCGGAAAAGAAGTCGTAAGTTGGGGCCTCATAGGGGTTTAGCCGACACATGCCGCTTTTCAGGCGACACATCGAGAATTCATGTCTTCAATAAATCAGTCGTTCACATGATTGGCACCAACTTGTCTCAAAGTGGAGACTGGTGTCTGAACAGTGCGTGATCGAAAGAGTTGAAGGACCCGAGGCCTTTTACTTGGGCTTCAAATTCTCCTCTTCACCACATACCTTAACCTTCCAAACTCATAACTCATGACTCATACCTTAACCTTAACTCATCACTGAACATCAGTTCTTACGGAACGGAACGGCCTCTTTTCCACCGCACCGCACCGAGCGCCCCGGCACGGCCGAGGCTCGGAGCCTTGGGACCGACCAGACACTTCTGATGTTGGTTCGGTTCATCCGATCCTCCAACCCAAACAATAGAAGGAGAGCTGCCAGACAACCGAAGTGCGCAGTTTTCATGAAAACAAATTGTCTATACCTAAAGGACCAAGTGACATATAAAATCCTAGTACGAAAATAAAGTAGTACGAAACACAGAAGTTTGGTCCGTTTCAAGAAAAACACTCGAATCACAAAAAATTGGTCGATTTGTGGTGGAGTTGGGATTGCTGGGTTGGTATATCCTATGCCCACATACGCGCACACAGCGCGGCTGATGCCCTCGACATCCCTCGACCTCTTCGTTTTCACTCTCGCCGGGGCCCTGGTTTGTCACTGCTTGACTGCTGGGTGGAATTCTTTGATCCACTGCCGGCGGTACAACCCAAGGCAGCGTTGGATTGTGTGGAGAGCACACGTTAGCACATGGCTTCTCCGACTTACCCTGCTCACCCTGCCAATGAAGTCTTCGTCGCTCCAAGTGCAGTGTGTAGCCGGATTCAGAACCCATTCGCATTCCAGCGACAGCATCTCTTCAAGATCAAGCCTTGGGAAAAGCAGGATCACACCAGTTTTGGAGTGGTTGTTGGTCCAATCCGTGTTCAACAATCCCAAATTACTACAGACACAAAATTGACGTGCAGTCATGGTGCAGAAGGTGGCAGAACATATGGGCTTTTGGCCGGATTTGGCATCCGACCATACCAAATTTGCAGCTTTGTCGTGCAAGAGTGGCGTACCCGTCCTTGCTTACAAAGGGGTCATTGAGGCAGGTGCGGGTCTCCGGTAAAAGCTATCTCCAGAATTCTCCAGGGCTCTACTGTGGCTGACATAAGGGCACCCTCTTCCAAACATGACTTAAGCCCAAGCATCGACAAACGCCCATCCGTCTTGAACCATGTTTTCAACTTGCAGTCGATTAAGCCAGACCCCATTTGCATACATACATCTCCAGAAACGGTTGATTGAACTGCAACCCCACACCAAGACCTCCATGATATCACGAAATTCAACTGCCTCAGGTTGCCTGTCGCTCATCCAAAAATGTGTTCATGGCAATCTGGTTTTCAAAGCTACTAAAACCAAATAGATGCAACACCTTACCAAAACAACCCCGGAACCACTGACTCCAAGTCCATTTGCTGGAGCTCCTCGTCCAACCAGGCCGTGACGATGGCGCAGTCGTGTCCCTTTCCAAGGCCACGTGGTGTGCCGCGTAGCCTTGTGGCCGGGTCCAGAGAAAGTCTTGTTGCTCTAGGTTCACAGTTGCATGTCCTATAGCACAAAACTATTTGCCTGTTTAAAGCTTTACCTGTGCAAGCCAGTAGCGAACCAATGGGCAACTTGAGGGTTTTGTAGCTGAATTCATAGATGCTTGTGCTTTTTTGACGTGCGTCGCAATATGCCATAAAGCGCGAATAGGCGTACTGAAACTTATAGTCTGTATTGCCTCCCCCGAACCATCCCATATGCATGAGGAGAAGTATGGCGGTGCCTGCAAAGTTCTTTCCCACTCCGTCAATGGCGAAAGTGTGAGCAGGATCTATTCTGATGAATTTTGGGTTCTCGAGTATAGCTAGATCACGAAGTGGCGAGCGCTCGGCTTTGAACGGCTTTGGATTGACATCATACGGCCGCAAGCGCTTCACCGCTCCCTTTAGATCCCACCATTCCTCGAAGGCTTTTAAGAAGGTGTCAAAACATGTATACACCACCACTTACACCACCATCACCACCCTAAACTCCAACACCTCCGAAAGAACAAAGAGAAATTCAAAACCTGTTGATCTAGAAAAGAATCTTTCAGCCCTAAGTTGCACCTGTGACACTTGTCTTTACAGTTGTAGCCGTTGTTCAATGCCATGCTGGATCGCAAAAACGGCCAATCCCCCTTCAGGCTCACCACGGTAAACGTGTACTTCAGCACCTTGCCACCATGCAAAACCTGAGCAGCTCGCTCAGCCCCTTAAACAGGTCAAGCCCTATTCATGACATGTGGTCTGGCCGGCCATTAATTTTGAACAAATAAAGTTTGAAGTTTGTGTTGAGTGAAGTGGCAGTGATGCCGTTTTCACTCATCTCGTTCAGGTCCACAACCCAAGCGCGAAGCAGATCAAACAGAGAGGCTTGAGGGTATGGTGCTGGGAGGACCGTGTAGAGGAGCCTCGTGCACATGGTCGGCCTCGGCTCTCATACGGGACGGGGGCAGAATCTCTCGCAGTTGACCTGACCCAACCAAACCAATACCAAAAGCTACTTCAAACAATCGAAGGTCCCTGCCATGTTTGTTTTGCCAGGGCGAAGTGGAAGGAGGGGTTGCACGCTCATCACCATAATTGGGTGCTTTGCCTTTCCACGGCCTTCATCCCCGTGAAGGCAAACGGGGATTGAATGGTTCCACTTGGACTCAGGTAGATCAAATTCCGGATGACTAGCTATAAACTTTCCCCAGAAGTCTTTCAAGACGCTCGAGAACTCTTCAGCTTGGCTAAGATCTCTTCCCTGCAAGAAGAAATGACCTCCACGATCAAAAATGGTTGCTGCCCAACTAGATAGGTGTAGAACTGGGTGCATAACGTGGACCAACTGTGGCCTCCTGCGCGACAGCCGAAGTTTCGTAGGCACTCTTGAAATCTCAACCGGGAGGGCCTTCTTGAAGACCTTGATTGTTCTATGGAGGTTCCTGCACGCGTGAGAGTCCAGCTTGTTCTTGCCACACTTGGCCATTCTCGAAAGCAGTGGATCCGCGAGACCTGAAACAGAAATGTGCAAATGACCTTTGCAAATGCATCACAGCAAGTTCCTATAGAGATGCTGACACAACACGGATTCAGTGTGGGCATTTTTTGCTGGTCTAGTATTTTTCTTGAGTCATCAATTCCCCTCTCTTTGACACCAGATTCTGTTGAACGTCATTTGGACCAGACACCATGTTTCTTCAGCCGGTTGTTCGCCACGGTCGCCAGCCGGACGACTCTGGCAGCGGATTCTGCCTCAGCTGCGGTTCCGGTGCATTTTAAGCTACAGATGATTGCAGATGCCCGTCGAGCTAATGTGACCTCATGCATGATGCCCCCTCAAAGTTTAAATTTAAGCCACGCGGCTCCGTCCTCGAAACCACAGAGCAGCTCATCAGCCAGGTCTGCGTCGTCATTGTCAAGGAAGCCTGACAGGCAGCCGGGAGGATTTCTGGAGCGGGCGCAGCGTTTCGGCTCGCCTCCGTCTCCAAGACGTGAAGCAAACAGGCCATCGCGGGATTGGCCTGCGAGGGCCCGACAAAGTTGTAAATTGCCAATGTGCACTGTATAGAACCAAAGGTATACGTAACCCCTTGATTCTTGAGGATGGGCGCCTTCTTTTTTGACCCCCTGTTCACGGTAAATTGTTGATCAACATCGGAACGATATTGCCATGTTGCAAAGCACAGGCCCTCAACCCACACAGAAAAATGCAAATCGAGATTGATGGATGGATGTCTTGATGGCCTGTTGCAACACAATGGCCCCCAAGTGTGATGTCATCGACCACACTCAAAACATTGACCACCATATTGGGTCAAATCTATTTCTCGGTCTCCGCAGCCTTAGCCTTAGGCTTGGCCTTCCCTGCCTTCTTGGGCTTTGTCACCTTTCTTGCAGGTTTGGTCTTCCCTGAATTGTTGCCGCCTGGCCCTTTGGGCGAGCGAGAGGAAGTGGCTTTTGCCTTCCCCCCAGAAACGCCCTTCACTGCCTTGATCGTCCTGCGCAGGTCAAGGATGGAAACAGCGGAGTGGTGCTGGGCCGGGGTCCTTGCACGCACGACCAAGTTGTTGAGCGCCACGTCCACCCGAGTGCAAGAAGCGCAAAGCTTCAGCATTTCCTTCTGCTGTTCAGGCCTAATTAATGAGCTGTTCAACGGAGTGTCCTTTCTTGATGCCACTTTTTTAGAACATAGGCAAGTTGCGTGGTAGATCGGTTGACTGCCAGCTCTTTCTGAAGAGTCTCAAGGCCGTCGTAGAGCTTCTTCATGGTGTTCAATTGGATCGAAATCTGGTTGGCATGCCTTGTAGATCCCACACAAAAATGAGGTGTGTGTGTGTGTGTAGGTTCATGCTCGCGCTTCCCTGAGGCCAAAGACTCCTTGGCTTGAAGCGAATCGACTTTCTTCAGCTTGTCCTGCCGGCGAGGGTCTTGGAAGTCTTATTCAGCTGAGCCAGCTAAGCATGGACTGCTTGGGGTCAGGGGTAAGCCAGTCCAGTACGGTTGATGTAGAATCAAGTTTCCGCCCACAAACTTGAAGAAATTGAGGCAGCACGGCCATGGCCGAGCTGTTCTCTTGCACTGCAGGGAACACTAACCTGGGCAATGGCTAGTTGCTAGCTTTGGCGCTTAAACATTGAACGATTGTTGGTTTAGCGTGAGACATGCATTCTCACACCAAACGCCCAAGCTAGGCAGCTTGAACGAGCCCGAGCTTTGCAGCGCAACATCTTCACCTTCCCTATTGGCATCTTCTCCAAGCTGAAGGAGCGATTCGACGCCGGAGTTCAGGGGTGGGAGGTTCTCTTGGAAAATCCCGCCGCTCTCATCCTTGAGCGCATTGACGTGTGAATGCGGGCAGCTAGATTCAGAAGGGTGTGGGAAGTTCTCGTGAACTGCATTTTTGGTCTTTAATTCATTTACATGTGTGATGTTTTCCCTCCAAGATGACAAGACAAAAGGAACCATTGTGAAACCTAAACTGCCGACAAAACTCTTCAATCTCCATCCGAACATGTTCAGTACGACTCACTCCAGTCTCTTCTTTAAAGCAGAAGCTGTCACCCAATACCAATTTTGCCTCCTGCTCCCCATGTACGGGATTCACCCGTACCAAGCCGCGACCGGAGGCCCACTCGAAAGCAGAGTCCGCCATTTTCCTAAGCAATGCCCCCCTCAATTCAAAGATGAGATGGCAGGTGTATATATAAGGTCGACTATATTAATTATTGTTTGCAAATGAGTCTCTTTGTCCAATGTTCTGCAGTCATCAGGTAGTGCTTAGTTACCCACTTTCCCTCTTTTGTTCATGCGAAGAAGTTGAGAACTTTTGCACCTGCAGATCTACCAATGGGAACTCCATTCCATTCGACTCCAGCAGCCCGCGGATCTTGTCACCTTAAGGCCCAGGATGGATGGAACAAAAAGAGGCCTAATCAATGCACAACGCACAAGTCGCGCGCATGCTAGCAGGTAAGGTACGCCCCTCCCGGGTTTGGAACAGCTTGGCAATCTCGGCTGAAGCCTTCTTGGACTTGCAATACCGCCTCATCCTTGCATAGAAGTGGATATATAAGGATATGAAAGGACGTGGATGCAGCTCGTTTGCAACCTGAACAAACCTCTCATTTTTAAGGCCAATGTATTTCTTTAAATTTATTATGGGGCCTCAAACCATACGCATCCAAGAATCCGGAAATAAGTAGCATCTCGAGCCTCGCTCCCGGTCGTCGTTGGCTCTGCAGGGGCTGCTGGAACAGCCTTTTCTTTCCCCTCCACCGGAGCTGGAACACCTTTTGGCCCCAAAGGCTTTGATGGCACGGGAGAAGTGGCTGCCACTCCTGAAGAGGATCCTGGTTGAATCAACCCATTTGGGCTAAGAGACTTTGGGGAAGCATATGGCCACTCCCTGGGCTGAGCGTCAGTATACTCAAGACTGCTTTGTACTTCGTACACCCTTGTAGGAAGGCGTGACGTGTCAGGCGTATCCTCCTTCGTGTCAGCTGCAGGCTTATCATCATTCCCTCCCTCCACAGTCTCAGCTGGTTTCTCATTCCTGTTCTCGGTTCGTGTCTCTTTCCCCTCGTTCCCACCTGCGAGAAAGTGGCCCTCGCTCTTGGCAATGATGGGGGCACCTGGGCCACACATCTCAGATCGATAGATGGCGAGGGAGTACGCGAACAACTTAGTTAAACAAAGGCACCCTCAACAAAAGACTCCTTGCGAGGAAGGGTGGGCTCAGCCTCGTAAAACGTGGACCGGAGAAGATCAATCTTTTCTTGCTGTGCCTTAGGTAGGAAGGTAGGCTCGGCACGCCCCAGAAACTATGGCGTGCATGCATGATACAACTGTTGATGCATGTTATATAAACCAATTTGATCCAATTTGCACGAATCATCGCATCAATGTCCAAGTCCATAGGGGTATGCTGCTCCGACATAGTGTTGGTGCCCAAAAGATTTGTGCCACTCACCAGTGTGTTGCACGACCAGCCACCCGACATGACCCTCCGATCTTGATACTGCAAATGCAAAACCCTGCTCAAAGAGTGGCTTGCCGATCTAGAAAGGTCATGTTAAGGTCCAAAATCGGACAATCGTACTAGATTTTTAAAATTGCGCCGAATTGTGGAAAATTGCGGTCGAATTGCGGATAATTGCGCTCGAATTGCGCTTTGCTTTTTCCGATTTTCCCTGCTCAAAAGTGTTCCGATCTCATATGATCTCTCCGAATTCCGAATTTCATCCGATATTTCCGATTCATTCTATATAAATCACATCGGGCTCCGTGCGGCTTGCATCTGCCATCGCCTCAAGTGGGATGACGCATGACTGCGTGTAATGAACAGGTGGTATTTTGGCTGCGTGGTTCAGACTAGCCACCCAATCGTCTCCAAATTTCTGCATGACACCTTTCCATTCACTTGGAATCCTTCGGGCAGGTGGCACCGAAAGCCAGAAACGAACCCAGGGAGGGAGGGGAGAGGGATGAATTCCTTTGCATGAACAGGGGACCTGTCACATAGTCGGGTTTCTGAGGTTTCTCACTTTCAGCGTTAGCTAAATTGCATGTCCTGGTGTGCTTGCAACCCATGAGGAAATCGAAGGTGTCTTTCAGGTCAGCATCAGGCCAGGTGTCCGCGAGCTCCATGTTCAAGAAAAGCTCAAGATCAGTCTTCTCTGGATCTGGCACAATCCGGAATCGCAAGTCGCCGCGGGGATGACGCGTGAGCTCTTCTTGATACATCTCGTGGATGCTCTCACCCAGACCGCTGGGATAAGCCCTTGGTGGGAATGTGGAACAGGAGGCTCATTGGTGAGCTGGGCTTTTGCTGCCATACGTGCACATGGGATTGGGTCACATGTTTCAATTGGGGCATCTTCTCAAAAGCCAAGCGACTGAGTAGCCTTGAGCTGCTTCTTGTCACCAACAAATCTACGCTGGCCGCTCTTGTCAATGTACTTACCTTACCGCGGACCCCTTTCAAAAAAACGGCTGGCAAAAAAGAACAGATGGGCAAAAGCGCACGGTGAATGTATCTTGAGTATCTTGACAAGCTACGAGTTGTCTTAATCTTTGTTTTCTTTGTCCGGACTGATTTTGTGAGCTTGCCCTTATTGAGACGGTCAATGCTCCTGACATTCCCCATAAACACCGTCCTCTTCGGTGATGAGCCTCCATGCAACTGCATCCAAAAGAAGGTCTGGAACACCTGCAAGTAGAGGGCGGTTATATTGATTGCTTGGGGCGAGATGTACATGTGATTCTTTTTTCACGACTATTGAAAAAAAGGAGCCCACGCAACCCGGTTTGCCAGGTATTGCCACCGATTGTGCATATAAAGTAGGGATTGATGAGGTTGTTCGACCAGGAACTTCAAATTCCGGCTCAAACAAAGCATGAGGCAAAGAACAAGCCTTAGTCAAGAGGCCATGTGAACGCTAAAACAATATATAGCTCTTTTCATGACTGCGCGGCACTCTCGAAACCACATACTTGCATGGCTAGCAACCTGCTGACCATGGTATTGGCCCTTGAGACAAACTTGTATGCATGGTGGCCTAAGGGATTCATGTAACTTCGCCCTGATGTGGATCGTGCGGGAATGCCCCATGACCCACAATCAGGGGCCCACAGCGACAAACCATGGATCTCCTGGTTGAGGATGGTGCAGAGGGTCAACCTGAAGCAGAGGCTGAGCGGATAAGCAGGCTGAAAGGCAAAGACACACAAATGGGTCAAGAAGCAAGAACCCGTTTACGCCGAGGAAGTCCATATGCTTGCGGCTGTAATCAATATCGATGGATGCTGTACGCCAACCCAGTTCGTGCCTCACACACACACACACCGCTCGCGAGACTACCAAACTATCTAGCGCTATATATATAGCTATAGATGCAATAAGATCTAGGAGTCGTGCATTTTCTGGCAACTCGACCTTTCCCCGCAAATACCTCGATGAAATGGTAATTCCTCCCAGGATCGTCAAAGGTCAAGCGCTCGTTCCAAGTAAGAAGAAGCACCTCAGATCCAAGGTCCATTACTTAGGAAAATTTCCAAATCCTGTAGTTAGCACTGACTGACAGAATGAGGACCCCCACCAGCGCCACAAAGACCTTAATGCGCCAGCGCCACCCCCCCCACACCCTATCAAGACCGCTCAGTGGAATGGTGTTGGATAAACAAAAAGTGCCGAACATAAGATCCACACTTTGGGCGCGCGAACTTGCAACAAAGATCGAACAATGGAGCGGTCTAACATAGCTCTCTGGACTCTATCCCACAAAGCTTGGCCAAGAAAATTGCTCCAAGGCTTTCTGGCTAAAATGCTTCCAAGACGTGCGTATGCAAGATTTGCTGGCTGGTGCACTTCAAGACTTGCAAAACTTAATGCGATGATATGGGCTGGGACAGGGAGGCACCTTTGATCCTGGCTCTGATCTTCCAGGCCATCTCAAGGCCTGGCACGGATTGGCCGGCAGCAAAAACAAATAAACACGCAAACAAACTGCCACAGAACCGCGGAACTTCAGTGCAAAGCTGTCAGACTGATGCAAAACAGCGTGCTGCCCTACCCTAGGCCCTATTCAGCGCTCGTGGAATTCATGTCTCAACAAAACTGCCATGATCTCGACAAAGCGATGCACGTGCATACCGCACATTTTCCCCTCCAAATCCTGGTTTCCACCGCAAGCCTGTCAATCCTAAGCTTTTGCATGGACCAGTCCAGGACTTGAATACATCACGAACTGCACGTGTTCTAAGTCATAATCATGACCTTTCACGTGCCCCATCCCCAATGAGCCAAACTGCAACAATGAACCCCGGCAGTTGGCTATTAGTTTGAACATGTTTTGTTTGAACATATTAAACGTCAATGAAGAGAAACCTTGGCTCGGTCAAACACTTGGCTTTGCAGAGGTGCTCACGAAAACGGCCCTATATAAAATGCTGAAGCTCAGCGCTCACAGGATGCATCACTCGGTCTCAGCATATGCCTCAAATGCCGCTGCGTGCCAAGAACAAGTATAACGCATGAAACCTGTTCCCAAAACATTCCAAAAACAAGTTAAGCCAAAATGCAAAAGACAACGCGTTGCCTTTTTACAAGCTAGGGTACTTTTCTACCTGCCTCTGCGCATTCCTCCTCGCTCAGGCCTTGATCCTTGGCAGCCTTGTGGGCCCTCCGGTAAGCCTTGGATTTCCTTGCGTTCTTTGCCTTTTGCTCCTGCTTTTTGGTGTCGTTCTTTGCACTCTCCTTGGTCCCCTTCTTTGGGTTGGGTGGTTTCTTTGCCTTCTTCTTATCTTTGGTCTCTGCCTTCACCTCAGGGCTGGGTTCTTCGACAGGTGCATGTTCATCCTGGGCTGCATCGTCCTCGCCTACCTCAACCTTGCACTTCTTAGCCGGCTTCGACTCTTTGACAGAGGCTTCACTGTCATCTGCCTTTGAACCTTTCGCCTTGTCTTTGGCAGATGTTGAAGGCTTGGTGTTCTTCACCTTCTTGTCTCTCTTTGCCTTCTTGTCTGTCTTTTCCTTCTTGTCTGTCTTTCCGTTCTTGTCTGTCTTTGCCTTCTTGTCTGTCTTTGCCTTCGTGTCTGTCTTTCCCTTCTTGTCTGCCTTTGCCTTTGCCTTTGCCTGACCCCCATTCTTTGGAGGACGTCCCCTTTTTTTGGACTCGGATTTGCCGGCCAGCTTGGCTTGCTCGGATGGGGAGATGCATGGTTCCGCATCAACTGCTGCAGGTCTCTTTGCATGCTGGTCATTGTCGTTAAGTGAAGGTTTCACAACAACACTAGGATCACTGGGCAAGACAGCTTCGGGAATGTCCCCAGACACAGGTTCCGTAGGAATGTCCTCAGACACAGGTTCTGTGGGCGGTGTAGGCGACAAAGAATCTCCAGCCCCATCAGCACCACTGTTGGCTGATACCTGCACGGGTGGCACTATGAAGACCGCATCCACATACCTTGCGTGATCCAATTGCGCATGCATGCATATGTACTGTATATATACCCGGTATAACGTGAGCAATTCCTAGCCTGTGCATTTGTGTTCAAGGACCATGTGAGTTTCCACTCGCCTCTGCGTTGACAGGAATTGCGCCATCTTCACCGGAGGCGTGAAAAACGGGAGACTTGTCAACCTGAGACGGTGCCGGGCAAGATGCCAACACGCTAGCGTAGGCGGCAGCTTCTGCGGGTGCCATGGGTTGGGTCTCGACGTTGTCAACACCTTGGCGGCTTCCAGCATGCTATCAAGTCTTAATCATGCAGCGCAGGTTGTTTAATTTTGGAGGATGCAAAGTTGTTCTTACAAGTGCAGCTACGGTGCCATTCTCACCAGTCTTTGCTTGGTGTTTGAGTGCTAGAAGCCTCTGCATCTCCAAGCGTTCGGTCTGTAGACCTTTGAGAACGACTAGACGAGCCATCTCCTTCTCGGCCAGCATCAACTCCATGTCCAACTTCGCCCGCTTGGCCGCAGGCATCGACGGAGCTGATCCTGCGGGCACCTTCTCGGTCGCGGGCTTGGTCTTGGGCAGGGGGTTTGAAGGAGGTCCACCTAGCTCAAGTTTGTTTGCAAGTCCTGGGCAAGGTTCCTGGGCAAAGGTGGATGGGCAATCGCTCAGTGCATCGCAGTGTTGACACATCACAGCTCTTTTCAAGAGTGCGTGAAACCCGTCATTACCAATTGCCTCACAAGGCTTCTCAAGAATCTTGTCCGGTTGAATATGGGTCGCTTTGCAATTCTTGCACATGTACCCACACTTCATCAGGACGTGCGGTGGGGACTCCTTGGGTTCGGTCGCAGGAGAGAAGTTCAATCCTTGGTCCAATTAGGTCTCCTTCAAAGAGTTGGTTGCAATTGACCTAAAGTTGAACAAAACTGATCAACTGCATCTTGGGAGCTCCGAGGTGGTGGGGTGACCAGTTCTACAGCTGATTGAGCTCGCGGAAGGGAAGGCGGGGCAGGGTTCTCGCCAACACCTTGGATATCGATGACCAAATGCATGAATCAATTTTACGCGAACACGTTTGCATGTAGAGATTGCCACGATTTAAAGTAGTCATACTGCAAGAAAGGGTCATGCTGGATTGGTGGGGGGCCGCTCTTTCAGATCAGCCTCCTAGCGAGTTACTGCTTGGACCAGAGGTTGCTTACAGCTGCTAGAAATGAGACAAACACATGTTGCCAGCCTCAACACACTCATCCTCCGTCCCCGCTTCAGATTCTCCACATTCTACTCCTTCTTCAGCAACCTCGTCATCCACCGCTCCTTGGCTGTGGGGGAGGTCTTGAAACACATAGTGTAGGCATAGAAGATAGAAGCTAGACCTTAAACCAAAACAATTGCAACATATGCATCTAAAGCTCCCTCTTCTACATTGACTGAGCTTGAGCTGCCCATTGGAATCCCAATGCTTTGGAACACATCCCGGAGTTCTGGACTACGGGGTGTGTGTGGCCTTCTAGCTGCAGAAGCCACTATAGAAACCAAATTCCGAAGCACCCAGGCTTCAGTTTTTACTTCATCACCTTTGCAGCAAGGAGAATTGATGCGACGTGTTTTTATTGGTCAAATGAACCTCGATACTAACCTCGATCTATCTAAGTTTGTGACTCTTGGGGGCGGGCTTACCACGAGGTCGGCAGAAGTAGAGAAATCTTCCAGTCAGGTCTTCCAAGCTGGCCAGGGATGGACGCATACCTAGGCGAAGGTGGCGGTGTTAGGATCAACCTGCATATACAACTGGGGTTTTCTTGCAACGTCATTTTCTTGGCTGACAAGGTGCCAAAATGCTTTATGAGTGGAATCAAGAGTTCGTGGTTGTCTGCGACTGTTGATCGGGTGAGCGACTCCGTTGTGCACAACGCAATGTGTCCCTTGGTCCCGCGTTTGACCACCTCCTCCATGTTCAGCCACTCTGTCATGACCGGACATTGAGCCACACCCTCGGTCCCTTCCACAACCACCATTGCTCCAGCTATGCCGCGCAAAGCTAAGCTTGGGCCAGGTGTGCTAAGGGAAGCACGCGTCTTCAAGACTAAAGTCCAAACAGGCACATGCCCTTGAAGCGACCGATGTGCCCAGGCCTCAACGCCGACATCTTTGAAGACGTGGCCAGTGCATACCTGGAAAAGACACACAATGGTTTGGGTTGTAGTTTGGGCTGGGGTTGGTAATCCATAGGGTCTTTCAGTTTGGTGCGGGTTGGAATTGCAATGCACAATCAAACAGGGGCGCACAATGACCCCTGTATGCCAAAGAAGCTTGACTTTGTCAAGCTCATGCAGCTGCTTGATCCCCAACAGCTGCTTTGGCCGGCCAAAATCCAGTCGATTTGCAAAAAACACTCGATTTCCATAAATTTAGTCGATCTGAGGATTTATGCTACGAATTCTCAAGAGATGCTACGATAGGCCTAGGTACAAGAATTTCTCATACGAATGGTCGTCTAGGTATATTGTCGACCCAAATCCAATTGGTTTTCTTCACCGACAATGATAGACAACGTGATCGTCGGTGGCGTCCAAAGAAAAAACATGGCTGATGGCCTGTGAATGAGTTTCTCTTACCGGGTGGTCATGGGTGGTCGGTGCTGCCTAGTTTGTCATATATGTGAGTCTTCCGAGCGTAATTGTTTCCTCTGCTCACATGGGTTCGATGTATCTTGTTCCCCACGAAAACAGCAGTGAGCAGCTTCCCTTACAAGGCAAAACACTAAAAAACACATGTCACCCAAAGACAAGAACCGGACCTCCACCCCCAGCAGTTCCCGCTTCATGGTCTCTCCAAGCAATATCCGACATCAATGGATGTCCACCTCTTTCCAAGAAGTATGCAACACGAATCAACAATAGAACATAACATGTTTATACTAACCAAACATGTTTTTTTGTTTTCAACCACCTCCGTTCTCTGTCCATCTCTCGCTGCTCCACAGCATCGCGGCATCGCCGCTGGGCGCCCAAACTCGAGCCGCTGGAACTCGAGCTGCCCAAGCCCTGCAGGTGGACGGAGTGAGAGACCACCGTCGTGTACAACGTGAGTGTAAGCCTGAAGGTCTAAGAACAAAAAATCACGTTTGGTGGCGTGTCGGAACATGATTAGAACATATGTTTAGAGCATTGATAGTATGTTAGGGACTCTGGAAGTTGACCAATTGGTGCCTGGTTTTGTGCAACGCATGATAGGTATTCAGAAATATATGCCATGACGTTATACCCCTCCTTTTGAATAATCACGGATGACCATGAAACCCTTCAAACATCTAGAATCTAAATTTAACAATGGCCATTCAACTCCTGTCTGCTGTTCTCTTCTGCCATTTTCCGACGCAGGCGAAAAGAACACAAGGTTTCAGAGATCCAAATACTGCCAGCCTCGTGACAAACGCGCCAGCCTCGCTGCGGCGTCCGCCGCGCCTCCAAGTACTTTGGGACCACCTCTTGATCGCCCTGACTCGGACGTGTCGCGAGCTGCATGGCAGCCATCCAACAAACAGGCTTAGGAGAGCCTATTAGCTTCTTCTTACTAGTAAAAATGCTCCTAGTAGCGATGCCAGGAGCCCCTATAGTAGCCTCCTTGCTCCTAGTAGCGATGCCCTTTGCTCCTAGTAGCTTCTTGCTCCTAGAAGGCTTAGGAGGAGGGTCTCAACTTCACCACAAAGGTGTTGGATCATATCAACATGATTCAACATGTCAGGTCACTTTGAAATGCTCCAAACCGGAACTCAGTTTACTGGTATGAAGCAAACGAGCTCCTCAGCTGTCCGAGCAAGGTGACGTACATCATCTCATCTCCCAAGTTGAAACTAAAGCGTGGGAGTCATCCCAAACTCTAGATCCGAGAGCAAAAGCTGTCCTGGAAGAAGCTCTCCAACCCACATGAAGCTAACAACAATCATTGAACAATGCCAAATGACAACTCCTACGATCAGCTCCTTGAGATGCTCCCCTCATGATGTGCATCATGATGTGTATGAACAAATCTCTGTCTCCCTCCCCTGGCCCCCTTGGCCGCCCATGTGGCCACTGTCTTGAAATTATCTCGATTTTCCTACGCATCTCCCCATGCACCTGCAAGCACGAGAGCGGCAGCTGTGGGATTTCGATCACCTTTGGATGGATGGAGCAACAGACTTTGGCATTATGGCATAGCTGTAACTCAGAAAAGAATGAGTGACACACAACAAACCCTGGTACGAGGAACAAGGATGAAAACAAAGACAACCAACCGCTGAAGAGAGTTTGGGGTTCCGTTGTTTTGAGACTAGCTGCATGTGGCACGGAACTTCCATGCGAAGCTGTGATGAGCCCGAATAGAGTTAATGCAAAGGGCCCTCTTCTTTGCAAGTGGATGGCACTTTGTCAAGGAATGTCAAGGATATCTTCAACCGAGCATGCATATTTTCTTGATACAACACTACATTTCTGGCTGAGCAGTGTTCTCCTCTGAACAGCATTGTAATACCTTTGATATGATTCTTGTGGGTCCCACCCACTTGTTCAGTTTCCGTGGGAGGCAAACAAGCAGTCCGACGTTTCTCATATTCGCGCATTCTTCAGAAAGCAAGCCTCCAGTCCATGTCACTAAACCTGGACGTGGACACCATGGAAAATAATGTGCATAATATAAATATGGGCAAGATTGACCTTGTCTTTCATCTCTCCTTCCGGCTGAAACATGGAAACATCCTCAAGTTAGCTTGTTGCGTTCATTTACCTCCTTCCAAGAGGGTAAACAACTGTCAGAAAAAAAACACACAAGGTGCCTGTGGTGCTGGCGGCATAGGGACATTGAGCTGCTTCTCTTCCTGTCGCAAAGCTGGCAGTGTGCTGCCTCTCTGGTGTGGGGCGAATCCTTCGGGGAAACACTGGATTCGCCATCTCTTGACGAACTCTGAAGCAACTCCCTCCAGGCCCCAAATCTTGCAGCCCGTTTATTCTGGTTGCGTGCATGAAGTGCATGAGAGGAAAGTACCTTACCCCCCCAAAAAAAACATTATTAATATAAGAAAAAGGGGCACCTTTAATTTATAGAAGCAAGTGGTTTTGGGTTCACTACATTGGTGTGCGTCGAACTAAGGACGCACCCGAACATATATTTCACGTTTTCAGGCCTCTTCATGACACCATGAGTTCAGGGGGCTCCTTTTTGTTCGGGACTCCAATATGCTGGTGAAGTGTCCAAAAGCGCGTCCCCTGTCACTCTGATACCCAAATACATCCCAGCCCGATATTGGAAAAAAGGGAACTCGACTCAGCTCTGTGCCTGGACTCCTTCAGGGAGCACCTGGACTCCCGGCTCCTTCATCTTTTGGATCTCCTGGAGACCGGCACTCGTCGTGTGTCCAAAGCTCTCGCACTTCTCGAGACTCGAACCTCTCATCACGTCAGACCGGAACAGGAACATGGAGCTCAAATGACAAACAACATAGACTGCCTGATACAAATCCTCACAAATCAATACAAGTTTAGTATAAATCCTATATTATCACATATTAATATCTATACGTATCTCACCAACCCACTGGAAGAGCCATTCAAGTCATCAGCCAGCGGTTCCACCTGCTGCGAGGCCGCATAGGCATCGTAGATGGGTGGAATGTAGCCCTTCCGGCAGAAGCTTTCCAACTCCTGAGATTCCACCGTCCAGTCGAAGGTCACGTTGCCGAGCGGCTTAAAGCCGCACATTTGGAATTCTGGGACGGTGGACCAAACTCGAGATGTGTTACGATTGTGAAAACAACCAAATGCTCATCACTAAGCCATGAGGTAGAGCATTCCTTTTCGAACGTGTTTTTGGCAGTTGGCACGGCCCATGATCACATCAGTGGAGTTGAAGAACAAAAGCTTGGATACGCCGCCAGTGTCACGATGCGGCACTCTCGCACATGCAGCCCCCACAGCACCTGAACCTCGTGCCGGATCTTAGTGGCCTGGTGTGATGCAAGGAGGTTGGAGGAAGGCCCATGGACCATGGCCACGATACAAAGGTTGCAATGATAGTTCAAACATGTGCTTTACATTTGTCATATGTATACAGTACAGTATATATATATATGTGTGATATGTATACAATATACGGTGCACATGAATCAATTGGTATAAATATACACCTGAGTTAGAATCCATACACCGCACACATACACACACATCAAGTATATCTAAATGAACGTGACATGACATGACGGAACGTGTTCCAAAATGTTGGACTACCCAAGCTTCTTTGCATTTCAGGATGGGTCCATCTTTGGACAAATATGGAAAAATCCCTCATGCGGCTCCCAAGGAGGACATCCAAGTAATCCAAGAAAAGGTTTTAATCACTATCACCATGGACCTGGTCCTTCCTTGATGCTCTTTGTTCCCCTCATCATGGCTTTGACACATCAAAGGATTCATCATTGCACACATCAGGCCACAAGCTACACAAGTTATAAAAATAAGTTGTAACATGTTGTAACTATTTCTGTGCCACTCCTCGACATGTTTACTCCCCACTCCTCGACGGACAAGAGTGACTTCGGTCCAAACCGGGCCTCTTCCGTGGACCGTTGAATTGAGCGATACACCTGCCGAGTCGGATCGGCGGTTGAAGGACGACGTGCCGCAAGCACTGACAAAGGTTGTTGAACATCGTCTGCAAGTTGTCGTCTGTGTATGACAACCCCATGTTTAGATTGAAAAAACATATCATGTGAATCCTCTAGAACAATGCATGGGACATAACAATGGGATGTTTCTAATTATTGATTCGGACAATTGTGCTCTTTGTTTCCTTCTGAATGGCATGTGTTTGTTTCTCGGGTATGGCGACCTCAACGGTTTCCAGCGTCTTCGGCGCCTGTTCGTACACGAGTTTCAAGTTCGTCTCACGCTCATCAGGTCCGTTGCCATTGGCCTGGCGTGCGCATGGCACGATCGAACGCATTGACACGCGTGGCACTGCACTAAATAGATTGCACTCTCTTCATTTCTGGGTGTCAAAGTCCCAAAACCAATTCCCAACGAAGCCAGGCACCGGCCGTGCAAGACCTTGACTCGCCGAGTTGGCACCTCGCGTGAAGACATGATGTGGCCCAGCAAGGTGTCCAACTCTTGAAAGGCGCCACTCGACTGTTTGGCATCCTGTCGATCGACACAGATGACGGGAAATCTGCGATGGGTTCCGGGAGATCAGCTTCTCCTAACATTCATCATTGATGTTATTATATATATATATACTTGACAAATTACAAAGCTGACTGTGTCTAGATATGTTTAGAAAATGTAATCAAATTGCTCAGCTTCTCCTAATTGTCCAACTTCGCAACATTTCCAGGTTTGGTGTCGAAATCATGACTCGCATTCATCTTTTGCTCAGAGAATCTCTGGAACACAAGCCCTAACTTGCAAACGAAGTGTCGTCCAACACTCCACGGCCTTTGCGGCTGGGTCGCTGTCGGTCAACAGGCCTCCTCCAGCGCCTCGACGGTGCGCCGCTTCACCTGGGGACGTGACGCGAAACGAGGAGTGCACGTTCCGCCCAGGCACACCACACGGTGTTGGAGAAGAAACATGTTTAAGCATGTGATCTTGGTTGGGTGTTTTTTTGTGATTCGCAAGAATTTAGTTTGCAGAAGTTCGTACCGGTGGGTTTTTGTTTATGTAGAGTTTGGAATCACCGAATAGCTGGCCAACGAAGTCACCAAATCGCAGAAAACCACCAACTATGGAGGTCTACAACTGCTGCGGATAATCGCGAACAAATGGCTCTCTTGAAAGTAGACTAGTGACCAATGAATTGTGTGAGATCAAGCATGCAGGTATGGCCCCATCCGGCAATGGATGAAACAGTCGGGTGCCATCCAAGCTCACTAGTGATTGTCTAGACAAACATCTGTGGGTCTCCGAGACCTTATTTGCTGAGCCGCATCCTTGGAGAGTCTTTGGAGACTTTGGGGAGTCTCTTATCGCGGTGTTGTATGCAGGTTGTCCAAATAGAAATCATTAGAAACCAATCTGCAGGAGCATCTCGATTTCGTTGTTCATGAAATCATATTGGAACAGCAATGAGCGTAACAAAAACAGTCCCATGTCAAATCTTGGTGCCTTCGCCTGAGGAAATACACGCCATCTAAAGTGTTTCATTGTATATTTCGGCGGTGCTAAAAGCATTCATCACTTCATTTCGAACCCACACGTCCTCCACATCCAACAACCCGTGCGCGCAGCTCGGCCTGCAGCAGCTGCGCAATCAGCTCGGTGATTTGGCTGTCCTGCCGATGTGGGGCGACGGATGGTTGCGCAGCCTGCGGACGGAAGAAATGGCTCAACGTGACTAAAAAGAGGCTGTGGGACATGGCCTAAACCAGAAAATTGGCTCGTCTTGAAGCACTGGGGAGCTTACGCAATCTGGCTCAAGTGGTTGGAACCCATTGAAAGCTCTCATTCAAGCCACAAAAAGGATCAAAAAGGGCGGTATCTTCGCTCAGTCAAGGGACGTCTTATGCATACTGTCGGCAACCTGACTGACTCACTGACTGCTACTCACCCATCAACGCGGGGGTGTTGTCCCAACCCATGAATGCTTTACTTCGATCGCCTACGAGAAATGGAATAATGGTATTCGGTATCACTTCAGGATGACTAGGTACCCAAGTGGGGTTTGCAGCAAGTGATCCTCCCCTCCCACCTTGTTCACAAAGAGTTCTTGCATTCCAGGATGACACCCGAAACGATCCCAAATACAGCAACAGAAAAAAACGGGGCGGTGAAGAAGACTAAGAAACACCACGCCAGTCTACGCCAGTGTCATGTCCAAACCAAACATGGGCAAAAAGGACGAAATGACGCCGAAAGCAATGCGTAACTCGACCTGCCTCCTTTTCCCCATGTTTCGACCTGCACCTTTCTCCACACTCGGAAGTTGCTCACTCGGTCCGGTCCTCCGCCTCCGAGGTGAGTGGCTTCACCTCGTGGACCGTCGTTTGGACCGGTCCTTTTGCGGTTTGTTTTTGGGTCGAATGGAAGGGGTTGTCAGCCGGGTGGACAGGAATCCGTTCAGGACCACTCTTATGACATCTGACAAAAGGCCCTGATTTGTTTGGCAGGAAGCTACTAGGAACAAGTGCATCGCTACTAGGAACAAGAAGCTACTAGAAACAAGGCCTGACCAAAGGCCCTGATGGTTCGGTGGCAGTGCGACCTGGCTTGCATGCTCAGCCCTCTGACGTCACAAAGTTGCAGGCCGGCATCTTTTGGTTCTGTGAGTGGTAGTGGGGCACCCGATATTATATTTAACACATGTTTTCACTGCATCTTAGATCCACTAGGGACAAGTGCATCGCTTCTAGGAACAAGTGCCTTACTAGTAGTAACAAGAAGCTATAATAAGAAACAAGAATCAAATAGATACAATAAGCTACTAGAAACATCGTTGCAAGGCGAAAGAAACTGACGAAGCGACTGGAGAGCAGCTTGCCAACGATCTCATACAGGGCCCCGGCACTGATGCTTGCTTCGCCAGTGCCCCCTGGCCGAACAGAATGACCGGCCGCTCTTCGCATCTAAAGAACATTGAGAAGAGCTATAGCACCCCAAAGGAGCATCTGGAGGCCTCTCATCTCGAACCTCGAAGTAGCCTAATCCACTTAGGAATGCAACCACAACTCTAATTGAGAGCAAAATAGATTTGCAAGAGAACCTGATATTACTGATATGGAGACAAACTCAGCATGCCCATCCATGATGTATAGGCATGAGGTTTCATCAATGAGTACAAGTATGGATTTAGAAAAGTGGTGCCACCAACCACCCATTCGCCCCCGGGCATTTCACCTGCACCAAAAGACCAATGCTCGGTCCTTCAACATACCTCCCGCGGCGGAACACATCAACGAAGCGCGTCCTTCACCACCGGTGACGGTGTCCTGGCACGGAGAGAGAAACGGCTCGGAGGAACGATGGTTGTTGGGAGGGTCCCATGATCTGACATGCTGACATTAATCTGCTTGCCTAGGACCGGGCTTATCTCCATGACATCATGAACCTGCTGCCTGCTGGCTGCCTGCTGATATCTGAAGCAATCCTTTTTCATACCAACAAGGCTAAGACAAAACAATTCTCCAAGGGCAAATATATATATATATTATATATATATATATCCTGATCTTGCTTGTGGGTGACCCTGGGGAAGACGTGGAGCCTTGTTTGGAGCGTGGCTCACCCAGCTGTTGAAGGTCTTCGTTGTGACGGTCCATTCTCCCCTGCCCCCATGTAGCTCGTCGGCTATGATATCGCCTGGTGTCCGCTGATTCTTCTCCTGGGTCTCTGTCTTTACCAACAGTGCAGGACCTTCAATTCTCTTCAAATCCAACAGCTGCCAAACGGCCTTGCCAACCACGGGAGCTGCTTGGCCAAACGACGGACATGTTACATCCTTTCGATCGGCGCTTTCCCCCAATGAACAGCTGCCTCCGAGGTTGCCCCGACCATCGGTGGCCTCGGACCATGGCCGTGGTGGATGACAGCTTGAAGTGATGAGGTGAACATTGAGTTTTGATGAGTTTTGAATTACCTTCCGTCAGATTAACATGGACCCTGAACACCACTGAGTGGTAGATGATTTTTTAGTCTTACAAGGGATTTAGATGGACTAAGGTCTCAAGTCTGTACAGTACATCAATCTGGATCGCTTTCTATTTGGCGCTGGAATTCAAAGTCCGCCACCCGAACTGGGACGGGCCGCCTTCGCTCGACGCCAATCGCGGACGCAGGGCTGGGCGCCCGACTTGCTGGACGACCTGGTCCACCCACGACGCCGCGAGCGAGTTCGGCCGGTGTGGCATGTTTTCTCTTGGTCGCAACCGGGTTCAACATAGGACATGTCAAAGTGTTGCCATACGAACACTGGATGTTAGGGGTAAGCAACTGAAATGAACTGAGAAGGAATGCAGCTTTTGGTGAGTCTTTGACGTTAGCATCGTGCAGTTTGACAGATCTGTGACATCCACACCAAAGGCTCCAAGCTTCCCTCGGGGTAAAAGCCAAAAGTGCAGCGCATGATCAGGACATCCAGCTGGAAGCTGAAAGTTAATTCAGCAAGAAAGGAACTGCCGTCCCCGGTTTTTCTACCAGTCACTGATGCCAAGCTGCCAAGGGTTTTCAGTTTGCAGTCGCAGACCGCATACCTAAACTATAAGGGACGTCTCAAGGATTGAACCTCTTCTACCTCTCGCTTCTGAGAATCTTGTGAGGACATCCACTTTCCTTGCTGAAAGTGAGACTGAAACAGAAAAATGCGCAATGTACCAGTAACATCATCGACAAATAGCAGGAATCAATTGCCACTGAACCATGGCAGGTCCGTTTTCCCCCAATGCGACGTTCGTGCCGCCACGCCTGCTGCTACTGCCCGATGACATCACAGAAGTCGCGCTCGTGGCATGGCCAATGCCTAGCAGCACTCCCATTGCGAGTGGCCGAGTGACGGGGTCCTGCTCTGCGAAAGGCTTTCATGAGGTACCCTCCCTCGAAGAAGCATGGAAGTAGAACGTAGACCCATTGGTTCTGGGAGTAGATGAAGTGGATGAAACCTGATGAACCGCCGCACTTGATTGACAAAACCTGATGGTACTTCTCGACGGAGGGTTCAATTCATCAACAGTTGATTTGAAGGAGCCGGAAGTTTAAGATCGGGACTATGGCATGGGGCTTTCGGGGTTCTTCGGCACAAATCAAAGGAAGGGTCACTCACTCCCCAAGTAATTCTTAGATTCTTACTGTAAGCCATTGGTGTGTTATCACATAAATCAGATTCTGACTCTTAATTATCAGCTTGGGTCTGCCTAAGAGCCGTGGTCGATCCAAAAGCCTATGGCTTCAAGCAGACTGCTGATGATACAACAATCCAAAGTACGCTGCACAAGCGATCTGACCGTACGTACTTGGACTCTGTCACATCCAGTGCTGATCAGGGAGAAGAACAGTCTACAGTATATTTACCAGGGCCTCAGGAGAGGGGTTTAAGGGGGTTCCATTCACCACGGTGTCCGCTTCAAATGCTTCAGGTTTCTTCTATCTATTTGAGCATTTGCCACGGGATTACCCACAGCATCCCCGGGTGAGAACCAACTCATCGCATCGGAGCATCCGTCCGCCTTCGGGCTCTGCCTCCACCACCCCGGAGGAAAGCATCCCACTGCCACCTGGCGGCCACCAGGACCCATCAGCCCAGCGATATATATTGATCATCTTGTTTTCCGGAGCGACCGTTTTTCCTTTGCTCAGACAACAACGTGGTTCCTGAATTTCAGGTTGAACTCATGGATTTCACCAGATCGACTCACCACCAATCCACAAAGTTCTCTTGATGTTGCCTCTAGCCGATTCTGTGCTGGTAAAACAGGCCAGAATCCCTGACAGGTGTATGCGTGAAGCAGAGTTTAGAGATGTTGTCATCAATCCAACCAAAGGTTCCCTGAGTGAACTACAATAACCTTTTGCATATATATATATATATATCCCCAACTTATATACAAATCACAACATTGTGTTTCCTTCATCCAACCGTTTTCCCCAGTCTTGGAGTGGAAGAACCTCCCGGTCGCCACGGCACCTGTGCTGCCCAAGTGTAGCGGCGGCACCACCACGCCCGCGGCTGTCGCTACACGGCGGCCGCCCGGGTCGCGGGCGTCGCGCGCGTCGCCGCGTGCAGCGCCTGGCCGCCGCTGGAAGTTCGAGGCAGGACTCAAACGTCCTAACATCCCAATCTGACCAACTGTTCTTAGATTCTAAGATTTGAGATGTAGTCCAGCCCTAGCCCCAAGTCAAGATTTCCATGTAAGATTATAGTAGCACAGCTAGAGCTGAGTTCATTTTTGATTACAACAGAATGTACGGTAGTATTATCAAGTGGTTTGCAATTGTTTCATGTAGTTAAACGGGCAGGAGTTGCAGTGTCCAACTGTGAAGTATACAAATTGTTTCTGGACAAGACGAACCCGGCCTGGAAATGTCACGTGCATTATCTTTTGCATGTGCATCATGTGCAAACCAATGCATCCGTCTACGTCCAAAGTTTGGTTAAAACTTGATGTGGCAATCTTGATGTGCACCAACAGTGAAAAATAATGAACAAGACCCTGCATCTGCGTAAGAATGAACAACTTTTGCAAATGTGTCAAAAATGCATCATTGAGTTTCAAGGGTTGATTTCAAATTCACAAATGTTCATAGATGTTCATAGCATTGTCATCACATTTTTACCGGTTGTGCAAACCAACCACATAGTGCATTGTTTTTGCTGCACATCTTCACAAGCACAATATAGTTGTATGTTTATCAAAAAAACAAGCTGTTTCCCTGTTGGTCCACGTGAAACATACACGGATGGTGTATCCAGGAAACCCTCCAAGATTAAACATTATATAATATTCATGCAATTGAACACAGGCTTTCAATTTGCTGAGAAAGCAGGTTCTGATAAGGTTATTGCCGTAAGGCAAAACAACTATGTAATCAATATAATAGAGTGAGGCATATAAGAAAAAGACTTGGTGTGGCAAACTTCACTGAATGTGCACAAAGACATGACATCCTTTCCTGTAACATTTCAAACAAAAGTGACATACCAAAAGCAACGCTTCGTTCAAGACAGCATTTTGATCAAGACTTGTGTTTCCAAAGGCAACGAGTACAAAACAAACATTTCCGCATCCTGCATGATTACAAGCCCTTGCCATCCCTGCAGCTTCGATCTCGGGATCGCCGAACAAGGCTCAAAGCCCTTGACACCGTCACCATGCTAGGCACCGAACAATACATTCATGTGGCTGGTATCTTATCTCCCCGCCTGACAGGGTTGGGGTAGCTAGAGTTTAGATAGATAGCCCAACCTATCGTGACCTCTGCTTCTTCAACGCATCACCCAGTGCAATGACAAACACAAAAATAATAAGACTGACAAGCCATCACACTGACAACACACACACAATGACAACAAATATATATATATATGTATTATTTATATATACTATATACCAAGACCCTCCAAGAGGTCACCACTGGTTTTTTGAACATGTGTTTCCTAAGAGGTTACTACAAACGACCTCTTAGATTTCTTGGGAATGTCCCCTTCAAAAAAATCAGTGGTGACCTCTTGGAGAGCGTTTTGTTGTGTGTGTGGTGTCCTCCAGTCCATTTCCCCCAAATGTGAGGAACATACAATGAAGAGCAATGAATCCTTGAGAGATCTCATACAAGGGTTTGATTTACTTTCCTCACATTTTGCCCATCAGAGATAGAGCACAGCCTCTGCCACCTCTTTGTCCTGGAGCTCGAGCAGGAGGTCCATCCGGCACGCTTGATGCGCCAACAACAGAAGCTGTGTTGTTCTTCAAGTTTGGAGGAGGGTCTGCCAACACTTGACTATCAACTTGTAAGTTGACGCAACCAGCGTACACAGGTGTACGCACTGTACCGTTGAAGTACAGTGTACCCCAAACCTAAGGGACTGGACATCATTGCCAGTCGCTTCACACGGCCCACGCTATCTTCATCGAGATAGCAGCTGGCATGCATAGGTGACACACGAGAAGCCTGATCCCAGACCACATGGTCTAACCTAAGTTGTCACACAAGAGTTCTGTGGTTCCCATGTGTTTCACACATTGCTGAAAACATACAATGACCAAGAAACTTGTGGTACTTTGGTCTGATTTTCCAGAGCAATTTGTTATCTTGTATCGATTGAAGTGCAAGACCTTGAATCTTCAGCACACATAAATCAAAACAAACATAAATCACGTTGACAATGACAATGACATTCGGTTTGGTCCTAGGTGCTGTTGTGGGCTGCACGGAACAAATATGCACTGCGCTGTAGTTGCTCCAGGTTGCTCCGGGTTAATGATAAATGCCGACTAGCATTCCGCGACTTGCTCATAGCATTTCTCATCAAACAAAGGTTCAAAAACACTGCGGCCATAAGCCTCAGGCTCAGGCAAGAATTCCTGCTCGGAATTCAAGAAAAATAAAGACACACCAAGTGACTGCATGTTCTGATCCTCGGGGTAGTCATCTGCCAGCTTGAGGGTCAGCTTGTGCAACCACCATGCCAGGATCACACACTCCTGTAAATCAACTGCAGCCTTTGAACTTGACTGCAATGCAAACATAAACTCAGAAGCTAAGCCAAGAATCTGATCCATTCATATGCTTCTGCGCAAAAGTCGGATATGAATTTGGGCCATTAGGATATAAATTCTTCCTGATTTGTCAAAGATCTGACACAAATTCCTTTTAGCTACTAAACTTGATCAGATCATATCAGATCAATGCAGCAAAGTGTCACTGAGAAGAATTGCCCCTATTTCCTCAACTGAAGAAAGCAACCCCACATTATGATAGAACAAGAAGGCGGAACATATCACACCAAGGCACTGATCCGACAGTCACGGCAAGCTTTGCTGAACATCACAAAGGCCTGCTGGAGCTTTGCATCTGCACTGCCAGATCCAAAGATTTGGGATGGATGTGAAAGAAGCTGAATCCTTACATCCATGCACAGAGGAAAAACTAGCAAAGGGAGTACACACAATGATGGCGACATGTGTTACAAACAAGTTTCAAGGCTGATGCACTGCACTCAGGGATGATGCAAAGGTCAGTAATGTGGAGCCAGTCGTATGTCACCATCTCAATGGAAAATCCAGGCACAGCTGTCCAGGTTTGGCATTGAGCCACTTGCTCAATGAAAGTTGTTGTGGACACCAATGTATTCCGATGTGGTGCGTTCGGGCCAAAGCTTGTATACAACAAACGAGAACTGTTGACTGAAGCGGCACAATGTAAGCATGGGTTCTTACTGACCCAAGAAGTCACTGTCCGAAACGTGCGCTGATGCCACTTCTCGTCCCCCTTCACCATTGCAAGAACACACTTGAAGCCACCGCAAATATCCCCAGAGCGATTGGGATAGTTGGATGGAAAAGGTGCACCCCAAGGGTCAACCTGACTGAAGCTTCCCTGCTGCAGTTCAGCCAGACTATGCGCAACCCATTTTTCCAAAGTAGACGCCGTATCTGGCGTTGCCACACTGTTATCCAGGCAAAACACCAGGAACTTGTTGTCAAACAGCTGGCCTGGAGGTACCGTCAAAGACCCAACTGTCAATATGCTAAATGTCCGGCGCCGATGGGAATCTGCTTCATCCCCATGGATTGCCAAGGGGATTACCCTGCTCAAATCGGTTGCCTAAAGTAGGACACAAGAAATGAAAGGTGGAACTACACACCTCTCAACACATCCAATGTAGCAACCAAGCAGCTGGATCCGACAATATTGGATGGCATTTAAACCATGCAGTTTCCCTGTGGCATTCCCAAAACTCAGCGATTGCCTTAGTTAATTGTCTATGATATATGCATGAGTTACTGTGAAGGTCCACGGCATTATAAAGGTCAAAATTTGGATCAGGGCACACCATCTGGCCCGACCAACTTCTCTTGAAAGAGATCCACACTGTACTTGTATACGTGTGATATCCTGAAGTATGCACAGGCCTAACTCAAACTACAAACTGAAATTACCACATTGCTCAAATTGACAATGCAAAGAGCCAAGCTTCACATCACTCGGAAGCATTACACGCCAAGAGGACAGATATACTGGTTGCGCTCGTGATAAGTCTTGCAATAGGACTGGGACCCTTGGCCAATTGAACAAGTGCCCAAGGAAAGTCCAAACAGTGAAGCAATTTGCAAGAACACAGGCAAGGTGCTCTAGTGGAAGCGGAAGCATTCTCCTCCATTCTTGCTTGTTTAGCCATCTCCAGAACGTGCGAGCATGGTTCTTCTCATCGTTGGCGTCAAGAAGATCCACAAGTTGCCGGAGGTTTCTCCTGGCCAAGGGAAAGATCCACAAAGTGTTTGATCTGTTTGTTTGGCGTGGAAACAGTCTGAACAAAAAATGCAACCATGCATCGGAAGCATTCTACCAGGGATCCGTCTCCGGAGAATCACAAAGAGACCCACAATGGTTACCACACTCACCTCACAAAAATATGGTCGTCTTAAGTGTTTATGTAGAGCAGCGCAACAATCTCTACTGTGTTGGATCGAGGCACTGCTCGTGTCAGCTCCAGGAACTCCTCCACCAGATCCATGGTAGACAGGCATCAACAACGATGCAATCAAATTATAGTCATCGCCCAGGATCGATCAAACATTTGCAGTTGTTGTCCCATGGGAGTATTGGACTTGTTTTTTCAAAATTTTGGGATCAAGTGAAATCAGATTGAAGGTTGGGAGAGGGATAGACAATGTTTTGATTGCACATGATTGAACATGTTTCACGGAGTTTAAGTACAGTGGCTGAATTAAAGATGTTCGCAGTCTGCAGTTCATTGCCCTTTGGAAGTCATGAAACAAAGAACAACATCAGCTGCAGTTTGAATCAATGGTGCGCCACACCTACAGTATGGTATACATATGCAAATCAGGCTGTGAGTCGATGTTGTGTTCCTTTTTTTCCACTCCCCCCCTGCTGTTTCCAGTCAAGGATCCATCATGTGGGGTCAAAAGGTCTCTATTATAGGACCACCCCAGTGCAAATTTGCAGCCAATGCTGGTCATGCAGCATCGCCCGTAGTGCAAGCCAGGCCACGAGAAGAGGGCACGACAACGTGCCACTTGGTTCCAAGGGAAAGGCAAGGGCGACAAAGTTCTTTCTTTGGGGTGTTGAGATTGACAGAACAAAAGCGAGTGAGTGAACAGAACAGCAATGTTGAAAAACCTGCGTCACCCTTGGAGGTAGCACATCCCATGACAGTGAACCAGGCCCCTATCACACTGCCCTGGAACAAGAAGAGTGAATTAAGTTCAACTTCACCATGAAAGGATTTGAGAGACCTTCCATGAATATGGTTTATAGCGCATGGTCTTGGCTTACCAGAAGAAAATGGGTGGACCTCGTGAACAAATAGGCATGGGGTCATGGGATCAAATAGCACTCTCCCAGAACCAGTTGACTGATGACTTCGGGTCAGCCTTGCAACATTTTGTCCAGGGCAGGTAGATCTATGGACCATCAATGACCATCAGGCATCAGTCGGATTGTTCGGAAACCGATTCCTGATCAGAGTCAAAAGCCTCCTCAACTACCTTCTTTGACTTCTTTGGTTTGCAAACACTGATGCGCCGTTTGGCGTCTCGGATATCAACATCGACAGTCTTCAGCTCAGATTTGACCTTGTTGATGTAGTCCGTGACCGCATTCGCATCAATGCTCGAAACTGGAATTTGTGTTTTGTCATCAAGATCCACCAGGTGACGTTCAATCAAAGACTCGTGCTCCTCAAGGCACCGTACCTGAAGCATAAACTTGAGACCACAAATGCTGATTGCAGTTAAACAAGGACATAGGCCCAAAATCAGCCTAGTCACCAGTTCTGAACAGTTTCTCACCCCATACTTCTCAAAGTCTTGCAAGCACCCAACGCGGTCATTGGACATGCCTTTCACCCTTAGCGTGAAGATCTGTGAAACCACATCAACTCACTTTGCAACAATTGACAGATGTTTGTGGTTAAAAATAAGTCATGTCATGTGACTTCTTCTGAAGGCTTTTCAGATCCTTCATAGCATTTTCCTCTGGTGTTTTCTCTTTGGGCACCTTCTTTGATTTCAGCTGTCCTGTCTTCAGATCGAAGTGTGGCTCGCTATTGTTCAGGGCGGCTGATAGCTGCTGTGCCACATGCTTCTTACCCTCGGGATCCTTCACACGACCAGAGATATGAACCTCAGCAATTGAAGTTTCAGCACCATAGTTTATTTGGTGTGTTTTGGCTTTGGGGTTTCGTATAAATAGGTTTTCCCAAAAAAAGCCTAGCAGCACCGCTCGATGTTTCATTTCCGGTTTCATTGTTCTCCATCACCGACTCCAGCACTTTAAACATCATCGCATCTTTGATCCCTGGTGCCTGCCAGCCCAGGAGAAAGGAAAGGACATTGAAGAAGAAAGTGCAAAGTCTGCCAAGGCCTGGCTTGCGGGTGTGGTATGCCCTTCTGCCCTTAGGTGTGCTTGTATTATAAGCTCTTCATAGGAAACACATGCAGGAAAGACATTGAGCCAAGACACCTTTGGTGATCTCGGCTATGAACGCCTTTGCGGACTTGCTTTTGCCAAACTTCTTTTTGAGTTGTAGCAAGGTCACCTCAGCTGGGTTGTTCCGGAGTAGTGTGGACCGTCATGATTAGTTACAGTTGCATCGAGAAATTCTTAATGGGCGTCACACGGTGCAGTACTTGTCTTTGCGGCATTGCTTGGCATATGTTTGAAACTTCTCTTCGACATCGACCTTGCTCAGGTCTGGATTTGCAAGCCAAGCCTTGAGAACTTGAAACCTCAAATCAGGGTTTATCATGGCTTGCATACAGGAGAAAAATTGCAATCAAACATTTTGTATATCAGAATCTTTCAATTCAAAAACAACGTCAGATTGAAACACCAAAGTCAGCCTAGGGTCCGCTCAGCATCCGAGCAAATCTTCATCTTTTGGACCAGCGCTGGATTCATTGAGCTCTTCACCGCCCTGCCTAGGGCAGCGTATTGTCGCTTTCTTTCACCTGACTCCATCTCACTTGCACTGGACATAGCCTGTATTTTTTCAAGCATATCGGCATCCGGCAGCTTCAGTCTCCGAGTTCTGCTTGACGATGGCGGGGTCTGAAGACAAGGATTGAAGGGCTGGAACTCAAACAAACAAAAATCCCAGCGGTTTGGCTCGCACACTCCCCACCTCACTCCGGAAGGACAAGCTCTTGCGTGGGCCCGGGGAGACTAGATCCAAGGACTGCATAGTGCTCATCTTCTCGAGGTGGGCAAGTTCATCCTGGGCTGAGAATGCTGAACGTTGTCAATTGGTTGTCCAAACAACTAAGCACCAGCAAGCCAGCAATAGCATTGAGGTATTGAACCCAAGTGTCCCCATTCATTTTAGATTTATTACCATTGTCACACTTGGCTTTCTTCGGAGGCTTCTGCACTTCCTCCTCTGGCTTTTCAACTAAAGCGCGTTTGTTCAGGTGACCTGGCTCAGGTTCTGTTTCGTTGTCATTCTTCTTTCCTTTCTTCATCGCAAGGCCTGCATCCTTCTCACCTGTGTTCTTGTCATCCTCAGGTTCCTTCCTTTTTTCTGAGGCATCTCGATCTGTGGCTTCATCTTTGCAGATGCAGGCTCTTTTGGTGCCAAGCCACTGCCATCATCCTTCTTGGCTTTCTTCTTGCCATCCTCATCGCTCTTCTTCACCTCGGCTGTGTCAGCCTTATCTGTCTTGTTGGCCTTGTCCTTCTTTTTGTTCTCCTCGGACTTTTTCTTTGTGCCCTCTCCACTCTTCTTGTCTTCATCCATCTTTTGAGATGTCTCCTCATTGATGCTCTTCTTGTTCTCCTTCTTTGGGCCATCTCCTTTCTTGTCCTCA
>CAXAMN010006502.1:226439-263598 GCA_963970005.1 Durusdinium trenchii | reverse complement strand
TCCTCCTCCTCCTCATCATCATCACTTGCCTCATCACCTCCTTCTTCATTGGCCTCTTTGACAGCCTTCCCTTCTTTCCATTTTGGTTCTTCATTTTTCGCAGGAGGTTGTCCTTCAGCTTCTTCTTCATCGCAATCATCACTTTCTTCTTCATCAGCTGCTTCTCTTGTTTGTTTATGAGCTTCTCTCACTTCCTGATCACTGCCCTCTTCATCCTCCTTCTCTTCTTCCTCTGTCTTCTGTCCTGTCGCATCATGTCTTTGTGCTTGCACAGCGTCATTTTCTTCAGCACTCTCATCATCCTCATGCTGTGGACTTGGTTCTTCAACTTCTTCCTCATCAGCTCCTTCCTCACATTCTTCTTCTTCTTCAGGCTTCTTTGCATCACGTTCCTCCTCTGCATGATGTAGGGTTTCTTCAGTCCTGGCTCTTTTTCTTTTCTGTGTTGAATCTGCGTCCTCAGGATCGATAGAAGATACCGGAAACTCAGGGTTAGGCACAAGCAGACTAACAAAGCATACCTGATATATCCTGATATGAGGGAAAACAATCAGAACAGGCTCGAACAGGGTAACCCTAAATCTGAGAAAAAAAACATCTCCAATTACAAACATAATGATCAGAAAAAAACACTTAAGTGTCACATAAGGTACAGGGGCGGTGCCACCTTGAGTGCCAGATCCCCTGAGCGACAGGAATCAATTCCGCGCTTCTACATTTGTCTCCCGACGGATGTAGTGTTTGCCAAGGAACGTCATGTCCCAGTCAAACTCTGGAATATCCATCGGCACGGTCTCCATGTTATCAATCGATTGCTGCGATGAAGTCCTCCTTGGATGGCCAATAGGGTGAGAGAAAAAAGCCTAGTCCTACACGATCATCATCAACCCAAACCCAATGTCAGCACAAACTACGACCATAACATTCAAATTGAGTGTCGGTGGTTTTTTTTGGTCTTGGAGTCCGGGGAAACGAAAGGATTACCCTGGCGTTTTTGCTTTTGATGCTGCAACACAATTTGATGGCATCGCAAAGCCTTAGATCAACACAACTGTGGGATAACTGTTCCGACAAAAATGTAAAAACTCGTTCTACCAAACACCAATCATGTGTGCAGTGAGAATCCTGTTCAATGATCCAGATTTCGAGCTCATCATCATCCCTCCCAAAGCCTCATCAGGACAAACCCAAAATAGTATTCTTTTAGACGATGCTTAAACTCATGTTCAAAGACCACATTCCATTCACTGAGACTCACACGGAGTTTCCGTTTGGCCACCAACTTTTTCACAGCCTCCCTTATTTGGTGTTCACGAGGTGCTCGGACCAATCCAGCATCCCGCCAGGCCACTCTAATCCATTGATTTCCTCTCACCCTAATATCACCACCAGGACATAGTTCCATGGACTTTTTGACTGCTTCCGGGTTCACCCTTTGGATCAAAGCTTTGGCAAACCTCCTTAGATGAAGAAGTCTGGGGACACCCAAAGATAAGCACGTTGGTACACCACTCAAATTAATGTGGCCAAGTTTCTGGGCCGCATCTGTGTAGGCTCTAGGTGGGGTTTGCTTCCCCATGGCGTCAACCAAAAGGAAGGTAGAAAAAGCGAGGACTCAGCTGGAAACATTGAATTGTATGAGCAAAGTTACTTAAGTTTATGCCCTGAACATGTAAGATATGCAGTTATCACACTGGGAGGCTGACCTTCTGGGCTAGAAAGGGTTATCCATGCCCACATCCGCACTTGAGCCCACTCGTGAGGCGTGCCAGCTCTGTCTTGGGGCCTCAGCAGTGGATACATGGATCACCGTTCAGACCTCCAAGATCCAACAGATTTGGAACTTAAAAATTAAGAGGCTACTACTGGTAACTATGCTTAAGAGGCTACTTGTAGTGACCTGTTGGAGGGTCCTGGTATTTATATCGCTATCTATATCTATATATGTAATAGCACAAACAACGCAACAACAAACACGAAGCAACAAAACATACAGCACACAGGACACCAAATATAAACACAACACGTGTAATGTTAAATTTGACAACACACCAGGACAAGCACGACGGCAAGCAACAAGCAGTGACAAGCACACAATGGCAAAGAAATACGCAACAAACTGTGTACTTGGGCGGTTGGGGATAGCTCGAAGTAAAGTGTTGTTTCCGCTGAACCACACAATTTGATCTCACAGTGCACGTGGTTTGCTGGGCTTGAAGCACCAGTAAAATGGATCATGATCTCTGTTTACCCTAAAGGTCCATCGAAACCTCTTGTCACTGGATTTGCTGTCCCCACGACCTCATGATCAAACCTATACTGTGTGGGAACTGACTTTGCAGACCCGGCCACCTGGTCACCTTTCACGATCCCAACAATACGCGCCAGGAAGCATGGCACAAAGTGTGTGGCCGGGTTAACGTGTTCCATGGCAGCACATGTGAAGTGCTGGCTGGTATAGGTCATCACGAAAGGTAGCGGTTACGCTACCTGAGTTGTCTTTGCTTTAGCAATAATGTACTGGGGGTGGTGAAGTGGTCCGGTGCTTGATTTCGGTCGTTTAAGAGTTGGTTTTAAATGTCAGGGGGGGGGCCCCCCCTCCCCCCCCGATTCGACTCCACCCTGCGCCGCGGAGAATTTGGTAGTGATCTGAGCAGAAGCAAGCAGCCAGCAGCAGCAGCAAACCGGCAAAGCAGCACAGCAAAGGAAAAAGGTAGCACCAGCACCAGCAGCAGCAAACGAGCAGCAGCAGCAGCAGCAGCCGCAACAGCAAAGCAGCAGTTGCAGCACAGCAAAGCAGAAAGCAGCAGCAGTGGCACCAGTGGCAGCAGCAAGGACTGCAACAGCAGCAGCAGCAGCAGCAAGCTCACACAAGTTTGGCCTCCACAACCCTTGGTTTTCGTTCAGTTTTTGGGGGTTGCGCAAACGAAATTGAAAGAGGGGGAGCACAGCAAAGCAGCAGCAGCCTTCAGGATTCAAGCAACAGCAGCAACCAGCAAGAAGTAGCAGCAGCAACAGCAACAGCCAAACAGCAGCAGCAACCAGCAGGAGCAGCAACCAGCAGGAGCAGCAGCAGCAGCAACCAGCAGGAGCAGCAACCAGCAGCAGCAGCAACCAGCAGCAGCGGCGGCGGCGGTGGCAGCGGCAGCGGCAGCGGCAGCGGCAGCAGTGGCGGCGGCAGCAGCAGCAGCAACAGCAAAGCAGCGGTTGCAGCACAGCAAAGCAGAAAGCAGCACCAGTGGCAGCAGCAACGACTAAGCAACCAGCAGCAGCAGCAGCCGCAGACATGCTACCTTTCGTCCACCCCCATCTCCTCAAGTCATGATGACTCCTTTGAAACATGCTTAGCTTCTCAGGAGTTTCAACCCGCAGGCGCCTGCACCTTCCGCTTTGCTCTTGCTGGCTGCCTTTCTCTCTTGACCTGGCCAAGCGCACCGACCCATACTGTTAAACTCGTGTTGGCGTCCTCTCTATGCAGGGATTCCAAAATGTTCCAACTTTAAAGTCTTGTTGGTTGAGACTCCCCTCAACTCTGGTCAACATTTTGAGCAGGGCTTCATATGGCTTCAGCGGCTTGTTGATCTCTCATCTGTTTTTTGCAACTCTGGTCATAGAAGTTCTGGCCAAATTCTATAAAACTTGTTGTGGTATGTTGTGGTACCATATCCGTCTTTCAAAAGTGCGTTTCCCGACACTCTGTAACTGTATACATGTAGGTGAGAGTTGAACATTTCATGGCCAAAGGCTGCATAAACCGATGCGAAGGTTTCCTCTCAAACGGGTAAACCCAGTTTTGCATGGGAGTTGTTGCCCGGGAGTTGAGTTGCGTGATTAACATCAAATAAACTCTGGAATTTGGTGCAAAAAACACCTCAAGGACCGACAACTCTGTTCCAAGGTAACACCACGATGTGCTCATTCGATGTGGGGTCCGTGGGGTTTATCTGCTTCATACAACCGCAAGGTCAAAAAAACTGAGAAATCATGAGACGCTGCTTTTAGCGCAGCAGGGACCAATCCCACTCGACTGTCCCTTCCTCCATCGGTGTCGGACCAAAAAACACATCCGAGAAGTCCCTGGCTGAGCCGCCCTGACTGAGCCATTGGAAGATCTTGGTGAGGAGAGGTGAGCTGGTGCCCAAACAACTCAAGTGAGGCCTCAGAGGTGCCGCACCGGGGCGGTCGCTCGGCGGCTCGGGTGGAAGGATTGTCGACCCAGGGAGACCGAAGTGACTTCACCGATGAGTTTCCTAGCTGCAATGAACTCCGTGGGTGGCTTATCCAAGTACTTTCGGCTCAGGTGAGAGGTGACAGGCAACACATCACAATATGTCCCAAGACATACCACATCTCTCAATTTTGACAATGCTCGCTGTGGGTGTCATCTCACCTGTGCCAACCCCTTGCAATTGAAATACAAGAAAAGACATCTTCTTTGGGAGGGGCTGGGTTTGTGGAGGGGTGAGTTTGGCTTTGACAAGTGATTTCGGCTATATAATCATGGGATCACCAAGCGCAATGACCTTGCGCAACGTTGAGATCTTTGATCGTTGAGAAGGGCACAGGCAGCCAAGTTCTTTAAACCGATCTGACGATCTGCACCAGCTGCAAGAGCCACAGGAAGTATCCTGGCCATATCCTTCCAAACTCCAACTACATGGGACCATGTGCGGGTTTGCTCTCCATGTGGGTTTGGTGAATGTCAGTGAAGGTCCGCCATTCTCCGCCGCCAAACCACCCAACTCGTCGCACCAGGTCAGGTCACTGGAAGGATTTCGGGGGAGCTCCAGGTGAGCCACAGAATGTTCATCCTGTATATAAGTTTATCGTGTACATATATAGTATACTGTGATTGATATTGATGTACTATACAGTAAGTCTTACAGGATCTTACAGGTAAGTTCATAAAGTATACAATATGGTCCTATCACATTCAATGATACAGTCAATAAAAGCGTTCACCCTTTGTCAAACCTCTGCATGACCAACGCCAAACGAACCCCTGGCCATGCACATGGAGGCTGCCATTTTTTGATCGGAAAACCCCGAGCTACAGCATGGGCCCACAGCTTCAATTCGGAATTAGAGCTCGTCATTCTTTGGACTCCAATTGTCAGCTGCTCAAACATGAGCCAGCTTCATGTACATCTGCGCTGTTGGCACACTGGATTCCCTCTCACAGAGTGACATCCTTCTTGGGGCTCCTCTTCAGTCCACGTTCGCAACGTAAACTTGCCGGAAGAGCTGTTCCTTCCGGCACATTGGGCATTGCCTCGAAGGCAGATTTTGGTGACAGCTCCGGCAAATGCACAAATGAAAGCCTGAGCCGGGCAAGAGAGACTGAGGTTCTGAAAGAGCCTGGTGTCGTTTTGGAACACCATGCAGCAACGAGTTTTCACGGATGTTCCCTCGCCCACTTGTACTCGGTAAAGGTAATAGAATGGACATTGAACAAGTCAGGCTTCAAACCGACAGCTTTCAAGGCTCCCTGATTCATGGCTTATCATGCAATGAGTAACTCTGCACTCTGGTTCAAGCTGGTTCAAGAAGTTCATGGTTACCTTTTGTAAGTTCTTTCGACAACCCACTCCATCTTGACGCCCAGCGTCACTCTCGCCCGGCCATCTCTGCGGGCTGCGTCAGGCACACCACGCACACGCCTTGCCGCGCCGGCCGCTCCGCTGCAGTGCCCCGTGCAGTGGCCGCGGGTGACGAGCGGCTCGCCGTGCGCGTGCGCGGCGAGCGGCTGCGGCTCCGGGCTGCGGCTCCGCTGCGCGCGCTGGCCGCGAGGTTGGAGGCGGGACTCGACCTGTGAGGTGAAGAGACACGAAAAGACCGTGAAGAGACGACCGACTTAGAGTCACCTGTGATGAGGGGAAAGCGAGAGAGAGAGAGAGACGTGAAGAACGGAAGGATTGAAGTTCACTGCAATTGGCCGACAGCTCATTAGCTTGCAAATTGTTTTGTGGATAAAAGCTGTGCTTGTCGTGGATGTGCCCATTTGTGGGTGTTCTGTGATGAATGTATTGAACCATCTTAGATCCTTTCAGAACTGGTTGAATTCATCTTAGAAATCAGGATCAAGGTATGCACGAGGGCATCAACCCAAACCCCTTGAGCTAGGCTCCTTTCACTCCTGTGACGCGTGACCCAGTCTCTGGGTGGAGTCTGGCGATTGGACAAAAATAGCTTGGATTGGGCTCATGAGATGGAAGACCAACTCCGACCAACTCCTTTAGGCAAAGCATTTCGAGATCCGTCAATCCCTCATCAGGTGGTGGCCTGAGATTCTCTCTCTTGCACACGGCCGGCTGGCCGTTCTCTAGCAAGACATCGTACATGCCCTTCTCGGGCTGGAAGCCAAGCACTTGCCTCGCACACAGTCACCGGCTGCTGGGGATCACACATACCTACTGCATTTTTGCGCACGCAGTACGCAGAAATATCCAGCCCTCTGTGCACCAGCAGATTCTTGCAGCGCTCTGTGCACCAGCAAGCACGCTAGGCAACGGATCTTAAATGGTAGACAATCCTGAGATCTGTAGCATACTGGTGGATGTTGTGTTTGGTGTCAAGTCCTGCACCTTCTTCTAGAATCTTGCGGGTCGCCAATTTTGGCCATGGACAGTGGTCAGTTATGGATGGTGCAAATCCAAACGTTGACCATTGTTTGCCGCTCGAGCGGGCCACCTAAACCTGGGTTGCGGAGAGGTAGTCAAACTGAATGAGATATGAGATAAGGTCCAAACAGAAATGCAACCATGTCATAAACTGCTATCCACTCGGAGATCTTCTCATGAGTTGCACATTGATTGCATGCACAACTTGTCAACGATACATCATCCTGTATACCACGTCATCGCCAAACGCGACTCCCGTTGTACCGAACACTTGGCGTTTCCGCACACATGCACCGGCCAGGCCTATTGATGAAGGCACCAAGCCAACAAAATCTCTTTTCCCCTGGAGCACTACAAACACCTTGCACATCACCCAACCTACTCAAGACCACCTCTCCTCTCCGCTCTGCGCGCCAGGTGGCACACGACGACCTTTGCCCGTGTAGTACCAGCCAGCCACCAAAGCGCTCCCGGTTCGGTGCAGCTTCTCGGAATGGATTTGGACTTTCCGCCCCGAGTCCTGAGCTGTTGGTCTTAGGGAAAAACGACCCAACCAACCCAGTTGTCATTGGAACTTGACCGGAAAAGGATTCTTGCCCGAAATGCCAGAAAGAATCAAGTGGAGAGCAATGTTATGCTTGTAGTGCACACATCATAATATACAATAATCACATTACGCAGGCTACACATCATATAATATCATCATAATATGCAATAAACACATTACGTAGGCTACACCGAAATCACTGCCACGCCATGTACAGTATGATGCAGCACGACTCCAAATGCAAAACTATCCACTCCTGGTTGATATTACGATGGGTGTAGCCGAGACTCACCCACTCGCACGAAAATGCCTCTGGAGCGCTTCGCGTCAACCCTCAGCACCAACGCCTTCTGACCTCGTCCGTGCTGCAGATTTGGGGCCAAAGTCTTTGACGTTGAGTTGATGATAGTTGATGGCATGGGTTGCTGAAAACAAAACCTGGAGCCAGTTCATGTCTCCGACCAAATTAGCAAACCTACACCGATCATCTGGAATGTGGCTGACATTGCAGCACCGCGTAAGCACTGCATCTGTTTGAAGAGTGATCCAGCCAACACTGCTTGTCTGACATGACAAACCCAGCGCTGTTTCTATGCGCTCACTTGCCGTGCGCCCGAAAAAAAGAATACCGTGAGGGCAGTGAGGGACACCAGTCCTCCCTCCATCCACAGGGAAGAAAACATATCCGAAACGAATCATAGCTCCAGTCCACCCTCCGAGTCGCCGCCCCCAGCCACGGGCCCCCGAGACACGGATCTAGACACGGCCCGCCACCGGCCCTCCCGCGCCAAGCAGCCGTTCAGCTCGGCCCTTTTCAAGTAGCGCAAGATGCCTTCGTCACCTGCCAGGCTCCGAGGGAGGAACTGCAAGTGTTTTTTTAAAAATATATAGAGATCAGATGATCAGATCTCGAAAAAGATGGGATCAGTGTGGATGTGGAGTGTGGACGCTGCTACAAACTCATGTTCACCACCATAATCTATTGGCTGAGATGCTGCCATTCAAGGACGACCTTTCGAGCTGGGAAGGCTCTTTTGCTATAAGTCAAGGGTTCCTTTTGTTGGGATTCATTTGAGTTCAAGGAAGAGTTCGTTGAAAAAACGATGCCTGGCGGGTGGCGGGTGTGCGGCCAAAACTGCTTGCAGGGGCCCGGAAGAATTTGGGAGTGAAAGGCTTAGTCCTCAAACAAAAATATGGCAATAAATTACAAACACGTGGAATTTGGAATACACTATAATGTCTTCCATAGGGAGAGCCTGAGGACATCTGAGTCCTAATCACGTCTATTAGAAAAATTCATGTCTTTTCTATTCTTGTCCAGGGAAGCGCACTTCGACTCTTCGACACTTCATCCGCGCAGTGGCCTGGGCTAAACTCCGCGGCACCTGGGTCTTGAGCTTCCCCCAAGAGGTGCCTTTGAAGATCCTCGAAACTCGGAAGACCAGCCCATGAGGGCACCGAGGGGAAGGAAGGCATCGGGAAGTCGTCGAAGAGACCATGCCTCGGGCGACCCTCCGAGGAAGGCATCACCGTCTCTTCGGCCCAGAGCGGCCGTAGACGTAGATCTCAAGGCCCGAAGGATCAGAAGTCCAAAGACATAGCACCACAAATTGTGTGAAAATGTGTGAACCATGCATAGCACCGGGTGTAGAGACATGTCAATGTAAAGACTAAGAGTTCTATGTAATCCTACGAACATCTACGAACCTTTCGAGCAACGTTTCTCTACAGTCCTGGGCCAGGGGATCTACAGCTCTGGCTTTTCCGGTGCTTCCTGGTGCTGAATCAATGCTTCTCCCGCCAATACAGGCCTCCTTGCTTTCCCACACAGGTCCATTCAGAACGTCAAAAGAATTACACTCCATGAAATCATCATGGAAGTGGAACATGGCCCCTTGGAAGTCTTGTTATTCTCCACAAATAGGTGGTTTTCCACTTGCATGATGATTCCATTGAGTGTTACATATCTAAAATGAACCTGCCCTCAGCCCCAGGAGCACATTGTGACCTCGCAGCAAATCCTCTGGTCTCAGGTGAAACCCCATGGCTTCACCCCGCAGTGCTTGTGATGGAGCTGGTCAACCGTGCCCCAGAAAGGCTGCGGCATGCAGTGGCATGCGGTCCGCATGCTGATTGGAGATGGGATTGGGCGATGGAGTAGAGTCTAGAACCCTCTAAGTGCCCAGAGAGAAACAGTTCATCGCTCATCCTTGGTCACTGCTGGGATAAACATGAAGCTCGGTGAGCGCTGGATTCCTCGCCTCGTAGGGCGGCATTGCTTGCCGAAAAGTGAAAGGGTTGGCCCAACAGGGCCGGGATGTGGAATTATTGGGATTTCTTTTCGCAGAACAAAGCCACACCAAGCTTTCTGAACGGCGTTTCCTTGTCATCACGGTGTGTAAAGTTGTAAAATAAGATATGGTGCTCTACCCACAGGATCCAGGAAAACCATGAAATCCAAGGAAGCACCAATCGCTCCAGACTTCATTCTTGGCTCAGAAAAGGGCTGAATTTATGATAAATTAAGACATCTCGAGGCATCCTCCTCGCCAGGGGTCTTTGACAAGCACGTGTTTTCCCCGAATCGGTGCTGCTCATGCGCCCCGCTGAGTGCGGACGGATCCAAGCGCATGCAGTGAATGAAACACAGGGAGCTTGCACCTGCACCGACGACGGCCGATGGCCTGTGAGTCCGGTGGAACACGGGCAAATGGAACCTAGCGATGGCCTCCAACCTAGTAGCCTCTTGCTACTAGCTTCTTGTTACTAGTAGTAAGGCCAGGAGCCCCTAGTAGCATCCTTGCTCCTAGTAGCGATGCCCCTTGCTACTAGTAGCTTCTTGCTACTATAGTAATGGCCTCCAACCTCCTAGCGATGGCCTCCACCCTCCACCGAAGCGATGAACTCTTGGGGAACCCAAAAACGAGAGTCATGCCGCTAGGTTTCCTGCTAGGTCCGTGAAAGTGCCCGATGCAGGGGACCTTCACTGGGTGGTCACGAGCCTTCCAGGCAGGGCTTCAGCAACAAAGCCTAAGACCGGCAACCCGGATGGCGCCACCGGATCGCAGCGGATCGGCGCCATCGGTAGAAGTGGTTGTCTGAAAAATGATGCACACTTGAAGCAGTTTAAGGTGAATAGAGCGCCGAGCGATAAGGATGGTACAGACATGTACAGAAGAAGCCCCGAATTACGTCTACATCTCTTAGACCAATCAAGGACACTGAGAACCAGCAGGGCGCAGTGCAAAACAATGCAAAACAGTGCTTGCAGGAGCACAGAATCAGAAGGTATCTGGATGGTGATGGTCACTCCCTCCCTAGCAGTCACAATGTAGCGGCTTTTCGCAGTCGTTGTTTCAAACCCTTATATAGGTCCTTATAATATAGCATACAAGCCTATCTGCTTCAATTTAAACAATCACAGTTGTGCGGCCAAGCCACCAAACTAGAAGAGGTATCTCATATTTGTAACCTTCACCCGCCTTCACCTCCACCAACTCATATCTGAAACCTAGTTAGTAGGCTCAAACACCCATATAATATTAAGAATGATACTTTGGGAGATACATTGTATGAGCATGAACATCTTTCGCAGTCGCGCATTTGGGACGCCCCAACCAAGGGTGCACCACGGTATCCACACGTGGTGCCCGACAACTTGCTTTGCAACACCTGCCAAAGGAAGCGGTGGACCAACCAACCTTCAACGACCAGATGAGAACACAAAAGCTTCGACTGGTTGGCCAAAAGAGGGGAACTCCAGTTGAGCGTTCGCCAAAACCGGCAAAAACATGCAACCCCATTATGTTAGTATCAAGGGTGACATCCCTTTATGTAAAGCGGAAATTGCCAAGCCAAGAAATACCATAATCATACAGGAAATTGAATGAAATGATGGCATCGCTTTTGGTTGTTCACTATGTCGCTATTACAGGGTTCCCTCATGATTTCTATGCAGAGTTCCTCTCACATAAGATTTGTGACTGGACCCTTTTTGGCTGTTGCTCAGTTGCTCCTGGCTCCGAAAAAGGCCCCAGCTGGGTGACCAGCCGCGCCTGCTCTAAAGCTGTGGACGCTTTACCCGCACCTGGCAGATCGCCATGAAGCTGCACTCTGCACCAATGTGTACATATGAGTCTATGGTTGCACTATGTTGCACTCTCTTTGTTTGCCCTTGCAGTACTTACCTTCGGAGGGCTTTGCCCACTTGCTATCGTGATACACAGATACACATGCATAATCCATCATCTCGGATAGGCCTATAGGTACAAATGGTACAAAGTCAGTCTTACTGCATCTACCCCGGCAACACTTTGAGATCGGTAAATCTCTGATGAAACGCGTCAGACGTCCACTCCCCGCCGCATCCCTGGTATGTCCGCTTGCCTGTGCCCTTGCCGGCCTGTGGGCCGATCCCGCGATTCTTCCATGCAAAAATGATAGTAGCGTCCTTCCTCCTAGTAGCGACGCCAGGAGCCCCTAGTAGCGTCCGATCGCTCCTAGTAGATGAGTCTGTGAAAACTTGCAGGATCCCACCAGTTGGTTGTCGGTGCTTGTCGGAGTAATAGTGCACGCAGCTAGACTCCGACTCCAGTCCTGCACCGTTTCACCGACACCTTGACGTTCAACAAATGCATGTGAAGAAGAAGGGGAAGCGAGTTCATCTCGATCCCGCGACTGCACTTGAGACAGCGGCGTCTTACCCACAACTCGCTTAGCGAGGGAGACTTGATTGGCACCAGTACACTTAGTCCTCGGCAGGTTTGACACACGATCCTTCCACCGCCAACGGCGGTCACACGCATTATATGTAGGAGCAGTGATTCTGGAGAACCACGATTCCATTGTAGGCTGTTCAACCCACACCTGCGCGAAACAAATGCTGGTCGTTTGACGAAGCTGCAGTGGGATATCATGGTTCAAAACAAGATCTGTGGGGTCTGGTTGACCACCGGGTGAATGTTGTCCTGGCAAGCATTGCCGCTCAACCGAAAAGGCCGCCGCAAGGCGGCAATCTGGGTAGGAGCAACAATCGAAACAGGTGAATAGTTCAATCTATAGGCAAGTTATTTACGCGGGTGGGTTACTGAATTTTCTGTCAGGTTATTTGGGTTAATCAGGGTAGGCAGGTTATTTACAGTCGTTCCATCGCGATTGCATCGTTGCATACTATGATTCCTTCATTAGCTGCACCGTATTCTTTACCGATGCGTCTGTTCCACTTGCGCTGGTGATTGCCCTAAGCTGCAGGATATTGCAGGATCCCACAAGATTTGGAAGATGAACTTGCCAATTGCCAACCTTGGACCCTGGAGGACTCACCATGATTAACGGACGTTTCTACAGCTTTTTTAGTGCCTGAGAGAGGTAGCAAGACCGAACCAGGGACCCCTTAGTTCAAGGGATCAACAGGCTGACCATCCCAACGGATTGAGCTAGCATAAAGTGAACTAGTATGAACTAGTAACTAACAAGTGAACTGATTGACCTTGCTTGGACTTCGAAATTGACCATTGCCGAAGGCGAAGTGTTGCCTGAGATTCACTACTGAATCGACCTTCCACTCGCGGCACTTTGGGCTCCAGTGTCATCCAGTCGATCCAATTGCCAAGTTCTGCATCTTCCAGGTCCTCAACATTTGATCGAATCTGCCAAATCTGCAGTCTTCTCAGGCTTGCGGCTTACCAGATTTTTCGTTGCCCGCATGTGTGTCTTTCTTTTTCTTAACCAGTATGATTCGGATCTGTTGAATTTCCAATTATGTGGATCTGTTCTGGTTTCACACTAGAGACTCTGAATGGATGCTTTCACATCCGTTGATCTGTCATTTCGCTCTCAAATCATTCGTTGGGAACCTCAAAACTCGAACACTTCACTTGAGCACTGGACTCCAGCAGTTCAGTCCTTGACTCACGGTATCTCGTCCAATCCAAGACCCAATGAACACGTGGATACATTTATGCAACAAGGATCTCTTGTCAGGCAGCCAGAAATGTTTGATGAGGATCCAACCGAATAAGAAAAGGGGAGGTCTCTACAAACTACGTACCAGTCTCTAGAAGGGTCTCTACCAGGGTGCTATTATTTCTCTTCCGTCCCACCAGTACATGGCCCATGGCGCGTGTTTTGCGCCTGCGGCCGGGGCCAAGCCATCTCCACTAGACGTAGGTAGGACCTGGCGAGGTGTGCGGAGTGTGGCAGCTGCAGTGAAGTAGTGTGCTGGTGGCTCCAAACATGATCTTCGTGGTGCTTGGAGATATTGGAGTGGAGAGAGGGTCTCTCAGGTCTCTCCTTTTCTTTTTTGTTTCGGAAGAGGACACTTTAGACAGGAAGACAAAGCCCAGGTTCATCAAGCTTCATGACGACTGGAGCCCCTGTTCAACCCCCTCGACTGTCGGTCTCTGTGGCCAAGTTGTGGGCATGTTGGGGTTGCCATGGATCCAAAGTCCTGAATCTCTCCAAGCGGGGTAGAAACATGAACCCTGCTCATGAATTGAGCATCAAATATATACGTCACAAATGCCAGTCATGTTTGCAAATTCTTCACACTTCAAGCCTGCTGCAATGATCTGGACAAAAACATGTCCGTCGCCCATGGTGAAACTAGCTTTGGACCCTCCAAAATCCTTGCCATGGAGAAAAAGGCACTGTCCTAAACGAACTTCGGATGTTCTCTTAGACCTACGCCGCACCTCTTGCGGTTGGCTCGGGTGAAGGTGATCTGGCGAGACGACCGTGTGGGACGACCGTGTGGACGGTGCTTTCGCGATGGAAGCCACAAAAGGGATCCAGTCGGACCTTCGAAAGCAAGGTATGACTGGACCCTCCTGGCACCTACATAACAGTTGTGTCTTCAATCACCTTCCCAAAGGGTATGTGATCTTGGAGTAGCCTGCTGAAGTGGTAAGTTTCCTGGACAGAAGTCTGCACAGCTATGGAAACCATTGAGGAAAACCCAATCCCTTCAAAAATGGAAATGGAGATTCCCATGCCATGACTCCAAGGTTCTGCAAAAGCTTGTCCATCAACAAGCCATGAGTCATTAGTCTCTAACTTCGAGTCATTAGCTTCTTTGCAAATAATGCGGAGGTGTGTGTGGGATCTTAAATGAACTGTAGAAAACCATAGGGCCCACATCGATTGGTTAAAAAAACAACAAAATCCAAAGTCTCCAAAGAAGTGACCGTCTCCAATGGAATATGGAACCGTAAACTTCTGGGTTGCTAAGCCAGGTGTTTCTCCACATCTCGGTGTCGCCAAAGGGGCATTGGTGGCAAGTGAAAGCATGGCGGAGACCGTGTGATGGTGTAGAACTATAACCGAGACCATCAACCACTTGAATTCCACACCAAGTACCGCCTCTCGTGCACATGAAAATTTGAATGCTTAAGGACGACTATAAAAACATATGTATTAAGCCTGTTCAGCATTTCATTTGTTTTTCTCCTTCAGTCTGAGCCAGACGAGCTGGTGCCGCCAGCGGTGTGGCTTCTCAGCAGCGATCGCTCTCGGTCCGAGCAAAGAAGGAGCCGCTGCAGGATGGGGCAGCGGACGTAGATGCAAGTCAAGGCCATGGCCAAAACCACTAGCAACCTCAGCAGCTGGGCTTGCGGCTGCCCGCACGATGGGGCGGTTGGCATGGGACTGACGGAGCTTTTTGTTGGATTGACGCCACTTGAATTCCGGGTGGTTTCTCCTTCAGCTCATGCACAAAACTTGCACAAAACGGCAATTTGTGTATCTGTGTCTTTCCCTACATCTTTGTATGGGGTTCTCCTTATCTGCTTCCCTTCACCCGTCCCCCGTCGACCGCCCTCAACTCAGTTCAGCTCCACTCCGTTGTGACTCTCACTCACTCACCCACTCACTCACTCACTTACTCACTCACTCAAGCAAGCAAGCAAGCAAGCAATCACATCAATCACATCAAATCAAATCAAATCAATCAATCAATCAACCAACCTACCAACCAAGCAAGCAATCATTACTTCATTGATGGTTCACCATCATGCCTTTTGTTTCCGGCCTTCTCGCATTCTCTTTGCTTCCCTTCTCAGCTAAACTGAACTTCACATGTGGGGTTCTGCAGCCCTTTAATGTCCAATGTGTTGATACGGTTTGATACTTTTTGGAACACTTCAATACGATAGCGGCGAGTGTTAATAAGAACACACATGCAAAACTGCAAAGCCAATGGAGGTAGACATGGTCTCAGGAGGCATAGTCTTTGCATACAGGTGTCTTTTAGTCAACAGGAGGTGTTTGATACTTATTGACTTATTGACAACTTCATTTTCCAAATTCTCTTCCAACTAGCTTTAAGACTTCATAGACTCTGCACAGGGCTCATTTCCAGAAATAGTGTTTTATATAATTGTGTTCATTGTATGTTTTAAAGCTTGAATATATGATCATTTTATGGTTGTGAACAATGCGAAATTTGAGTTTATAACACAGTGTGCTTTACTTGTATGTTGTTTTTAATGGCTTGGGCAGATTGGTAGTTTTATGGGTTGAAAAGTTTGAGAAGGGTGCAAATCAAATAAATACAATAAAACACAGTGTGTTTTATGGTGTTTATCTGCTTTGCACCCTTCTCCAACAATATGGAATTAATATGCTTTTTACAGAAAAGATATGGTGCCTCCAGAGCTCCAGGTTTTGTTTATGGGGAAGAATACACTCTGCAAAAGGGTGTGGGTCTGGTGTGGGGCCTCTAGGGGACTGCCATCACATGCCCCACCCTAGGCCCTGGGCCCTCCTCACAAGTACCCCCAAACCCACGTAAAACACCCAAGCAGGAATAGTGAAGAGGAGCCCCAAAACCGGATCCTTGAGATTTTCCAGGGGCGCCTGCATGGTCACAGGAAGGGCACAGTGAGCACCCAACAGTACCACATAATCTAATTGCGGATCTTGAAACAAAAACGTGTAAAACAACTGTAAACCCAGATCATATATTTAAACAACAAAGACATTAATGCTCTTAACGACATATATATATATATATATATGATTGAAATACTCACCTTCGCCTTCAGGCTTCCGAACTCTTTAAACTAGCTACAAATGACAATTGAATGATAGCTGATGCATGTCATGGGTTCACGTGAAGGTACACTCCACTCCAGTCCTTGATTCATATTGCTAACTTACAGTATACAATGGAATTCCTCATGTGTGTGTATTGCGCCTGATCCATTGCTCATCCTTGACCAAATCCGCCGAGACGCCCGAGGCTGATGAAGCCCCAGGAGCGCCACGTCAGCGACCAGGACTTCCTTTGTCGGCGAAGTCTTTTCTTGGTCACACGGAGACGCGGAGGGGCGTCTCCGTGTAACTCAGGGGACGTGGAACTCTTTTGTTTGGGTCTCCTCACACCAAAACATTACAAAAGAGAGAAAATGCAACTCTTTGTCACAGGTTCTGAATGTTTTGAGTTTAAACATCTGCGCATCATTCCTCTGATGGATGCTTATTTAAGCGTTCAGAAGTGACATAGTGTGAAATCCGGCCAAACCAAGGACAATATGCAGCAAGTTCGGAAAAAGAGACCATCACCAACCCACAATCAGGTGTTAAAGCAAAGACAGACCGTTCCACTCGACTCGATGACAATTCCACGCTCTGCTCGCACGGCCAAGACTCTGAAGCGCGCACTGCTCCGCCGTGAAATCCTGCGGACGCACGGAACGAACGACTTCCGCAGTGCAACGATCCGCGAAGCGGATGGTGAACTCTTTGAGATGAACATGTTGGAAGTGATCCACAACAGAATGAACGTCACTTAATAAACATCTTTCATCTGGCCATGACGATCCACTCTGAGCGCATTTCCAAGATCTCTTGGGATCCCTGAGTTTTGTGGGGCCAAAGAATGACCGATTCTGTGTGGGTCGCATGGATTCTGGCCATGAGCAAACTAAACACCTATTTTGGAAGGCTTCTGTGATTCAGTTGGCATTCTTGGGAACTTTCAGTTTCCGTGAACCTGCTTGTGATGGTTCTTCTGAGCCTTCCGTTTTCAGGCTGAAAAATGCCCGGAAACGTGCGCGTTCCGCGCAGGGAATGCCCAGAAACACGATCTATGGCGATCAAAGGTTATATATCTCCCCGTCCTGAGGATCCCAAAAAGACCAAAGATCAAGGACTCCGTGGGAAGTAATACTAGTGTGTTTCTGTAATATCCATAGCCAAAATGCTTGGGGGAGCTACTGTGCAAACCAGGGAGCAGGGTCTTCAGTCTGACAGGTCCCACTTCGATCTAACCCTTTACGGTAGAGAGCTCCACTGAAACACTAGGTCAGTTCTGCAAAAAAAAGATATATATATATATATATATGATCCAGCCACAGACTGTAATATTATAACAGGCTGATCAGTTCTGGCGGTGCTCCGGTCTCAGGTCTTTCTCAGTTCTTTCTCGGTGCAAACTCGCCGCTCCCACGAAGCCTCCCACGAAGCCACGTCGCGAGCCGGGGCCTGGGAAGCGATCTTGCAGCCCAAGGACTCACAGGACGACCTGGGAGGGCGAGGTGACCATGGTGACCTGCTTACAAACCTGTGGCGTTCAATTAAAAGAAGTGGGACAAGAGTGAATGGAATAAGCGCGTGTTGTCTTACATACTCTGTTCCCCTTCTTGTTGTTGTTGTTGCTGCTGTTGTTGTTGTTCATTCACCTTCGTTTTGACATATTGTCACAAGTCGATGGAAAGGTGGGCCGGGTGTGCTGGTTTTCCTCTGTGGATCCCTCCTGCACGAGTGCAAAGATCATGTAATAGACTCAACTCGGAAGTGCATGTTTCGGACCATGGGTGTCAAAGTACCAAACCTTGCAATAGAATGATCACATCTAATTAGTTCGTGACAGTGATTCAAAAACTCTCTGTGGCTCCTTAGTTCCCTCCAACCTGTCCGCTCGCGGGCGCCCAAAGAAAAAACACCAAGTGGCAAGAGCCCAAAGAATTCCTGGAGCGAGGTGATTTGCTGGAAGCGGATGGTTAAACAAATGCGTTCCTTTTCGAACACAAACGATCTAGAGAAACTGACTATAGTTGCCAATTGTCCAACTATACATTTCCACATCCGTGTGTCTGACTGTTCACAACACCCTGTCCGACATAGCAAACATAGCAGCCACAAAACTCGATCTTCCATGTTTACCGATGGAGGCCATTCCACAAACAAGCACATCCTTCCGAATGAGGTATTTCATGAACATGTGTGACTTTGTCTTAAGTCGATTCCTGATTCCTCCAGTAAGTAGTCGTGAACCTCTTCTCAGAGTCTCATATCTTTGGTTCTTTGATTGAACATGACAACAATTCAATTATAATATATATTATATATATATATACATATTATTGTTCAAACGACATTCACACCGTGGGCGTGGGTTGCAAAATGGGTATGGTTTAAAGCAAATTACATGGGCGGTGGTATATTCAAGAATTAGGAGTGAATTGATTGCCAAACAAATTGAATCACTGCCATCTCAGGTGTTCCTGTCGGTTGTATCCTCAGAAATTGAACATGGTCGAACTTGCCACTAGGAAAGACCATCTGAAACCAGGAAATCCACTCCCAACACATTCGCCAAATGATACAGTTTGCCCCATTCAAAAATGGCCCATGGTTCTCCTGCCATTCCTTTCGTTGACCAATTCAGATCGGTGATCCTACTGGTGATCCTATCTCTTTCGGATGTCACATGAGACTGGGCACCGAAGACCGACTGATCCTTTTGACTGCAGTTGTGTGCGCCTGGACACCAAAGTTTAAGGCATCCCTCAAGGTGAAGTAGAAGATGTGATCCGGGCTTCGCACGCCCGACAGAACCAGGTCCTTGGACCGGAGAGAGATCCACAGGCTGCTGGCTTTCTCCTCGCCTTCACATGGCGCCCCCCAAAAATAGAAGTGGACCCCGTTTTGAGGTCAGTGGTTTCTCCATGTGTCTCGTACATGTGTGACATTTCAACGTATAAATCAGTTTGCCTATCAGGTACCTTGGGGATCACCATAAACCAAAAGCGATCGTCTCCGCTTGCGAAGTGTTCCCCCGCTCCAAGCAGCCCAGTCCAGGAAGCCCTGGTAGAACTTCTCGAACGTCATCAGGGACCTTGGACACTTCATGGCAACCGACAACATCCGACAAACTTTTTGGTTTTGGGCACCTCAAACCACGAGCGTTCCCATCATTAAACCGGAACACACCTGGGCGTCTGAAGGCCGGAAGGTTCCATCTTCGATCGAAACGGTCGGTGGAACGCTGCCAATGGGGCCAAGTGATTTCCTGCTTTGAGCTCGTGCGTTTCAACCCCGCCTGGGGTGTTCCAGCACGGAGAATAGAACATAGTCTACACTCTGGCTTTCTGCTCGGCACACACACAGCTATGTATCACTCCACACCTTTGGGACATCTTCATGCACATTGGAATTACAAACTGGCGAAAGAATTTGCTTTTGGGGGGTCTATCAAGTTCTTGGACGTGATTTCAAAAAGACAACAGTGAACTCTGCAATCCTCTGCACCTCAACAAGTTTCAGCCACTCGCCCACATATTCGCTACCGGCTAAGTTGCGAGAACTCCTGACATCCTCTCATATCTGTGTGCAGTGCATCAGCTCGCGGTGACGACCAACCTCAGGACAAAGTTGCCGGCTAGGAGCAGGTGGAGGGTGTAGTTTGCATCGTCTTCTGGTTCAATGAAATCATCTTGCAACCCTGAAACGGCTTCAGCACTGACTGGATGTCAACAATAAATGTGTGATGCATGAAGAAACTTGGCGAACAGGTGGTTTTCCCCTAATTCTATATACAGCGTTCCAATTGTTCTCAGTATCAAAAAAGCTGCTCTTTTATGACCTATAACTGGTAATGTATGAATTGACAACCTCAACTTTGAAGAATCAAATCTCAGGATTCCCCATCTCGAGTGGCCGATCTCGCCGATCCAGAAGAGGTCATCAGATCTGCATGGGAGGACACTCGTCACGGACCCAACAGGTTCATCCCAATGGCCCACAGGATCACACCATGTTGAACTGCTCGAACCATCCGCAAGATTCTGCCCCCAAACAGGAACAAGAAAGTATACACATGAGAGCGAGCGTGGGAGCACACGCATGAGAGCACACATTTATGAGACCACACTTCGGAGCGCACACATTTGTCACATGCCAAATCTGCATTTCGACCCTACCAGTGCGTTTCGCAACCCAAGCACGTCTAAAGACAACTTCGAAACAGCAAAACGCAGCTTTCGCACAATTTACCAAATTCCAAGAATGGGTGTGGCCAGTCCAAAGTTCGCCGCACCGGTCCTAAATTATTAGCACCCTCACCACTAAGTCGAACTGCGACTGCCACGAAATCCAACTGTCCCGATCCCCCTGCACCTGCCGCAACGGCATGCACGCTTTGCGTCGAGAGCGCATGTCACAAATGGATGGTCAGTGACAACGCACATCCATAACAGCACTACACCTGCCACACGAAGGAATGATACAACGAACATGAGGAAGTACTTGTCCTGAGTTGCACAAGCACGAAGCCTAGCCACGAAACCCTGTCTTACCCTCACTCACCCATAAGAACCCTTGCCTGTTCAAAAACACATGGCTGGGAGAAAAACAGCAGGGTCATTGTATATGTATGGTAGAGGTAAGACATACTTAGTTACTAAGGTATATAGTCGTCAAAATGTATACAGCACTTCATAACACTTAGCAACTTGGAGCTCTATATAATGATGCAGCATTATGTAATCTTGAAACCAACAACTAACACATATATTATTGTGACATGTGTTGAGACTCCTTAGATAAATCTATGTATGATATGTATATATATATACTTATAACTTTTTGTTTTAATCTGTTTTAATGAGTTATGGCTAAGAGTCATAAGAAGTACATATATTATATATAGTTTAGCTAAAGGTACCTGTGTGAGTAGTCAAAACTTGTTTTGGCAAGACCTGTCAAGCTTATAACTGGCCTCATAGCCTCTAAGAACCACCAATGTATCCCATTAAGCGCTTCAGCCAAGGACTTCAAACAAAGGTGCGAAACACCAACCCCCCCGGACAAAGAAGCATAGAAGCCGGTAGAAGTGGTTAAGAAATTTACATTCGATCTGTTGGATTCTTTGTTGGTCTTTGAAATCCCTTCTGCATGAATAGTCCAGAGACTGCTCTCCATTTAGTATCTGTCGGATCCTCCACACTGAAGCACCGCTCTCCCCCTCCTGCCAGTCAGCAGCTGCATCTTCTGCCGTGCTGCCATCATGATAGCAAGACCTAAACCTTGGGACGGCTTTCGCCCCGGACGATTTACGACGCTGCACACAAAAGTCTTTCCAACGGTTGTTTCCCATTGCAACGTCAACACTAAAACGACATGCGACAAGGAAATCTTGCCAATCAAGTCAAAAAGGAACTGCGGTGTAAAAAAACAAGGTCTTCACGCATTTTTGGTCTTCGCTCACCGCAAAAAATCACCGCCCCGCGCCGCCCCAGGTAGCTCTGGAAGAATTCAAACTCCAGAGACTAAAGCCGTCTTGGAGGGCTTCCCGCTGAACCCAAGTCGGCAATTCGGATGCGCTTCGCCAACGAGATCGACGAGATGCACTGGGGGCCATCCCAACAGATCGCACGCTGCATCGCATGGCTGCAGTTGTCCTTGGGAACCACAACAGTCCAAACCAATTACAGTAAGTACTGTTCAATTGCATGATTCTATTTATATACTCTAATTGATAATTCATCCTAATTGTTCCTCTTTGACTTTCACACGAAACTGTCATGGGATTCACTTTGGCAGTCATCTTCCTGTCACAATTCGATGTCATCAGACCATATCAGACCAATTGATTCGAGGCAAAGCGCAATCAAATCGACTTATCACTACCCAAATGCGATTGGTTCATAGTCACCGCAGTAGAGGTTGACCGTTTGGTGAGCACCGTTGCGTTTTTTCTAGTGGAAGTGGTGGGCACCGGTCACATGACCAGGGTCTGGGTGGTCTGGGTCTCCCCCTTCGCGCCCCGTCCCCACCGGCACGACCGGTCCGACAGCATTGGAGACGTCGATGTTCTGGTGGTCGAGGCTCCAGGAGTGTTCGAGGAGGATGTGATTTGTGGGTGTATATACTGTATAGGCTTGAATATGGATATCTGGGGAAGGTTGCTTGAGGATTACTTAGATTACTTGGCTGGCGGGATGTTTGAAGTGCACCAATGCGACCAATGCCGTGCTTCGCACGAAGAGAACAGGAACTTTCCTTGAAGGTTGGTTGATTTGATCTGGGGGCGGTCTCGAGGTAATCTTCTATGCCTCAAGCCAAGAGAAGGCTGAGGATCCCACGTTCCAAGCTCTTGGTCAATAAAGACTTTGTTATAAAGTCGCCAACCTCGCGGTGTGCTTGAGGAACTGGAATGGTAATTTATTGTCAATGTTCACCATCAAGTATTGTGCGTTTACCCACCCTCCAACAAACATGAAAGAGTTGGCAAAACACATACGCAAACATGGGTTTGTGGAGAATCGTCTTCTGGTGCATTAGACAGGCTTTTCATCACCAAATTAAAATAAACACCGGAAATGATAGCAACAACATGCAGAACGGCCCCTAAACCGCCAATGCGACACACCAAGACTCCTGACTGCCGGGATTCATATGCCTGAACGGCTCACAGATTTGGGATTCGAGTCGGATCCTGAACGCAATCAGTTTGGCAATTGTGTTTAAACTACACCAAAAATAGGTTGCCTCTTTAAATCCTTTCCCCAATCAAAACTCAGTGCTACTATATAATTATATATGTGTTTTTTTTAATATAAATAGTTGTATATGATGGCTTTGAGGGGACTGGAAATGCCAAATACAATCAACAAATATCAACAAATATACGTATAACATTGACATGTAAAATGGAAGCACAATGAAGTTCAATGAAGTAACATACAAATAAGAACGATTATGTAAAACTATATAATATAAAGACAGCTCAAAAGCGGCATGTGCAAACTCATCGACATTCATGCTCTCCTCTGAAATTCTTATGAACCTTTCCAGTGAGAGTTATCATTTGCAAGCAGTATCCTCTTCTGGGATTTCCGAATCTACCACTCAAAACACCCTTGTTGAAATCAACGGAAACCAAGAGGAGAACTTGTCAACGGGACTTCCCTGCACCGGTCTTCTCTCCGCCGCTCAAACCGACCAAGCTGCAAGTTGGGATCGAAGTAGGGATAAACATTGAACGTGAATGCATAACGCGCTCCTCAGTGTGGTGCCGCTGGAAGGACTGGCGCGAAGGTTTGGACTCAAAGGGATTGGATGGAAGCACGTGAACGTGGCACGCTTCCCCATGCCAAATGTGGTTAAAACGGAAAAACGATCTCATGAAACAATTTCATTATATCTAACAAAAATGAATCAATGAGCCTGATTAATTGTAAGGAGATGTGATGTTCCGAAGAACTCTCAAAATCGTCTCCTGTTGGGGTAAATCCTAGATCTTCATCATTGGTTTAGGGGACCCCTCATCTCATACCCAACGTTAACCAACTTTTGTACCACCTGTGAGTTGGATCTCATGATGTCCCATGATGTGGCTATGTGCCTTTTTGGGCCATGGTGCCTTTGGCGGGAACAGAGTCCTGTTGTTGTTCTTTTATGTTTTTCTGTCTTGACTCGTTTGATGCTCAGCTCGACAGCCCATTTCAGAAAGCAGCCTGAGATGTCGACGGCTTTCTGGTACTCTGGGTTCTTCTTCTTGTCATGTGTAAAGCTTGCTTGTCATTCATTGATAGTGCTTCATGTGAGTCACAACGATCTGCAAACGCCGATCTGCCATTCATCTGATTGTTCGATCGGACGCACACAAGGACCGTTTCCAGGGGATTGTGAAGTCGGAAATGGACCGATGTCGAAAGTAGTTGCCTCTTATGCTGCTGGACAAAAAGTCTCGTGAGAATTGATATAAGTGCCTGACTGTATATAGAATTGTTGGAAATCTGACTGCTGCCCAAGATCGGTATTTCCACGCAGCTTGCCGCAAGAAGCTGTTGACCAAGGCTTTTCCTGTCATTGCTTTGGGGCATTTGAAAGTTGTGGCAAACCTTAGACTTTGAGGACAGGATTCTGAGTTGTGTGACATGAAATGTACAGGTTTCAAGCCGCAAAATATAGTATTGTAGGATCTAACTACCATTATATGAGCTGCGGACAATATTACTTGTGTAGCCAAAGGTCATTTGACATGGTTATCGTTTTTTGGTGGGGTCCATATCGTTTCCCAAGATATGCTTCAAACCCGGTTTTCATTTTAAAGCACACAGCCATCCCTCCAAGTAGTAAGTTGAATTACTTACTTCCTTCGTATGATGGTTGTTCCTGCCGGTGGTAAGCAGAAGGGTTCGCAAACAGTGCACAGGGAGCACTATTTTTGTCAGTTGCTCATAAAATTGCTTCTATAGAACTAGAATTTCAATTGCGAGAATCGAACCCTATAGACACACTCCTAAAAGCCAAGTAAGTTCGAAGAAGGATACATCTTGCTAGTGGATGCTAGTGGTGCCTCTATGAAGTATGTCGAAGAGGGATCCTCTTAATGCACTGTTGGAACAACTTAATCTTCCAACATCGTCTTTTCAGCCACAACCAGTTGGCATTGCTCCATACTTTGTCACCCTCAGCATCAGTGTCGGCAAAACAGAGTAAACATGCTAAGTCCAAGTCCAAGCACGTGAAACATGTTTTTTTAGCGCAACACCGTCTAACACCCCAAAACCTAGAGAGGTCTAGTCCAGGCCTGATGGGGGTACACTTAGATTTTTGAACCAAGTCCTCGCGCTGTCTCAGGACGTGCAGGCATCTGCCAGCAAACCGAAGTACTCCAATTCTATGCGCCTCGAACTTCCATGAAGGGATGTCCATCCAAGATGGCCGCAGTGAAGACACTGGTGACGGGAATATCTTTGAAACCCATCCTGAGAGCAATGAGCGGAATCGCAGAGCGTCAAACAAAAACAGTTGACAGTTCTGGAAACCAAAAAGGTTCTTGGTGAAGTGGGCCCATGCGTGTGGTGTCGAGGTGCAAATATGGAGATGTTTGTTGATACATATATATATACATATATATAACGGAGAAGTCCTCTTTAATTCGGATATCGCATGCCCAAGCAAGGCAAAAGGCCTGTGGCCAATTCAGGAGCTTTCATCCCAGTGTCCTGGCTTGTTCAAGAATGGATACATGGCCCAGCATCTGTTCAGCCGCAAAGTAATTAGTTCCTCACTTCCTTACCATCACCGGTTCACCCCCGAAAAAGGGGGTCCCCAACTAGTTTTTGAAGGGGTCTCTTTACCTCTTTCTTTTTGGGGGGGCTTCCAGAATCTGGATTGATTTGCCTACTGTAGAGTGTGAATAGGGAGATCACCGGACACCCAGGCTGAGTAGACTGGTCTTGCGTCTGGACTGTCCGGACTTCTCACACCCAGAAAGTCGGAATCAAACTCCACGAAGTCCCAGCATCTCATCAAACTCAGCCACACGGCGAGTGAAAATCCTCCAGAGCCGTCCACCCTCCCAGAGCCTCATACGGAAGACGACAGGGGCGTGGTAATAAAGCACAGTTCTCAGCCACCGGTTGGTGGCAGGTGAAAAGCAATGGCTAAGAACACATGCATGATTGCAACATACGTTGATTAAAATCGTGGGAACATGGACAATAGGATGCGTGCTGAAAAATTGTGAACAACAAAGGCACCAGTTGCATTGTAGCCTTCGATGGCTGCAATCTGACCCATATGTCATACCACCTTTGCGTACAAATTTCAGTCTCCGGTCAATCTAGAATTGAAACATACAGCTTGAGCGGATTGATCAGAAGACCCGTATTCTGGACAAAGCATGGAGAAACTCAAAGCATGGACAAAGCATGGAAAGAAAACAGAACAAAAGACATTATTTCTCAAGATATTCTCAAGATATTCTGATCTAAAATTGGAGGGGAGGGATGGATGGCATGACAAGGCTGGGCATCCAGTTGTGTGCCAACATCCCTTCTATCTTGATACCCCAAATGTTCTAAAGTTTCTAAAGTAGCCTGGCTTTAAGAGGTTAAATGGCCGTAACAAACACACACACACACACACAAACACACACTATTGTCAAAACCTGACACTTTAATGCGTCTCTTGCAAATCCCAGGCAAGAAGCTCATGGATACAGCTCGACCGAATTCCATGCAAGTAGAGCAATTCCAATTCCTCGGCAGAAGCACAGTTCTCGGAACAGAACGGAAGCACATTCCTTGGACTCTGCGTGAGAAGCCCTTCCTTGGGAAGATTCCGCTTCGTTGACCTGGATCCCAAAAGCCCGGCGAGGCTCATTGCCGATGGCCAAGCCCATCACATGCCTCGGAGACTAGTGGGATGAACAAGAACATGCGGACCAGCCATGAATCCTCCAAACTGCAGAAATGTTGAACCTCTTCTTTTTCCCCAAGTGGTGCAGGAGTTCTTTCCATCAAAACATCCGCTAAGACAGCTGGCGCATTAGTGTCTTCTTGCTTAAGCAAGTCTCCCAGGAGGCTGATGCTAAAGTTATAAAAAGAGTAGTATATAAATTTGGGTAGATTATATAAAGAAATTAAGTATTTTCAGCAAGTCTATCCAAAGTCAAAGAATCAAATAGGCTGAAATCTTCCAAATATACATACAAGCTTAAATGATCTTAAATGCATGTGCTGATGTCGTGTTGTAAGACTTAAACAACAAAAAACGAAACGACTGCGCGCAACGAAGACCCCCCCGAAAACGCGCAGCCTCGAAACGAAGGGCGTTGGCAGCCCCACCGGACCAAGGTGCTCGGGGCCGATCATCTGCAAGAACTCCTTGGTCCTTGGTCCACTGCCAGGTGGTCTCGTCGTCGTCCAGGTCACCTCGACGTGAAACGGACCGGGCGCTTCTTCAGGGTTGGGTCGGACCAGGGGGTTCCCTCAACTGCTTGGTCCGAAAGCATTCAGTACTGGCCGTGTGGCCATAGCATTGGTGGAATCGAGTAGTTTTGGCAATGCTTCGGATTTGGAGGCACATGCGTCATGATTAACTGTCCAGAGCGACTCTGACAGATCCAGTTCATTGAGCAGAAATCACAAGCCTACCGGTGGTGTCATAGCGAGAATGCGTGGTGTTGAGCAAGTCAGGTGTCCACGAGTCAAACAATTTGTCACTCGCCCTGCTTTATATAACATCCCGGAACGATTGGTTGGCATGAAGAGCGCTTCAGTTGTTGTTCACTGATTTTTTTCTCCATTCAAATTACCACCCAAATCCATCACGCCGACATCCACTGTGAAAGTCCAAACTGAGAAATATCACCATGCGATGGACTCGTCCAAGTGGCAGGTGACCGGAGTCCCCACTAAGACCTTGATCTCTCGCCTTGTCGAAACGAAATCGTCGAGCGTTCGGCGATAGCTGTGTAAAGGTCGACCGCCTAGTGCTCTCAAACGTTGATCGTTCACCATGATCCTAGTTGGCGCAAGGTGAGACACATGCAGTATAATAATACTGAAACAATCATGGAAGTGGATGGCTTGGCCCCTGGAACGACATGGAAAGACCATGTTCCTCTGCAAACAGGGGAATTGTCCACTTCTATGTTTGGAGGGTATGCCATGCCCCTCGGTCCGTTCGATCCATCACCATCCGGGCATGTTCAGCCAATGAAGCATTCCTTTTGGACTCCCTCTCCGGAGTTGGGGTCTGGTCTTGGTCTTGGATAGCTGGTCAAAAAGGTCAATGCTCAAGACCCACACCTCCAAAAGACTCTTCAATGCAGTGATATTTGTTGCAAAAAGCTAGGTTTCAAGTCGCCGAAAAGGATACGGCAATTATGATTGATCATCAAATAGATCATCAGGATATTACATCAGGTTACGCCCGGGTTACATCTAGAAGTTTTTGTTTGCCAGTAGTCCTGCACTCCTGTTCTATTGGTCTCCACAAACCTGCTCTTTGCACATCAAGCTGTGGGAGGCCAAATCTTGCTCCACCATACCACGATGGATCCCTTCCGTCGGCAAAATACACACGCTGCATCGCATTGCACACGCTACCCCGCTCAATCGCTTATACTCCCTGTGCTGGCTGGCAGCCAGTTCGAGTGAACAGAAGTGCGCAGGGTAAGAAAATGTTTTTGTGGTTACTAGTGGTCTTGTTTCTTCCTTATCATCCTCTACCGCCATCATGTCATGCGTGACTGATGCAAAGGCAAGATGGGAAGCTGATCCTGTCCGGTGCGAGCGCAATGGGTCAAATGGTACTACAAATCTGTAGCACAGCGAATCCTTATATGTGTGAGAACACCCAATGCGAAGGGTGAAACACCTTTAACCCGATGTCAGGAATTTATACCGATATGATCCAATATGTGCCATATCTAAGTGATGTAGCCAACCATCAGCTGCACACCCTCTTATTAAACAAAAACTGTCCAGTAACTAGAAGCTTTCTTGGGAATCGTTTCACCTGTAGTAACGATAAAAGTTTTCTAGTATGTCTTTGAAGCTTTCTAAGTAACTAGAGGCTACTAGGTGGAGGCCATCGCTACGAATAACAATCAAGCTTTCGAGTTACACAAGAACCGTCACGCCGCGCTCCCCCGCGGAATCCATCCACGGCTGCGCCGTCGAGGGGCGCTTTCACGAAGTCGCTGAGACCCTGCCAAGACCTCCGCCGTTCTTCGGCGGGCCATTGGATGTTCCAGGCCTCACAAAAGGCACGGCATCGAAGCAAAGGATTTCTTGGGGCACTGGGAAAAGCGTCAAACATCATTCCCAAAAGGGTCAGAACATGCAGTACGAACCATTGAACAAGTGGTTTCAAGGTGAAGACCCGACTGCGGTCTCTCGCCACAGATGCGTGGCGTTGAAAATGGGCGGCCATGGGCGTTGAAATGCGCGGATGCAGCAACAAAGTCTGAGATGACAATGTCCATGTCTGTTGATGTTCCATGTATGTATACAAAACAACATCAAGATTGGATCAGGACTTCAACTCTTAAAGGACACTTGGCCGACAGTCTGGATGGAAACCAAACAGTTACGATCGTTCGCAGCACGGAACAACACAAATGAGTCGAACAAGGATTTGGGTTGAACAGTGTTTAGCTAGAAAACACATGTTGACTCCACTTGTGACTTGTGTCTGGTCAACACAAAACACCCACCAATTGCCACGAAACAACGACAGTTGATCAACCAAACTGAAAATAAAAAACTCGTGACACATACACAAACACAGGATGAAACCTGTATATATATATATAACTGCAAACAACGAAAGCATCCCTGCCTGAAAGATACGAAGTGAGGTCAGTTTGGACTCCGTGTTGGGCCAAGTCCTCGAGCGATGTTTCGAGGTCAACACCAGGCTGGGGAGATCGAAGTCAGGCTGGTGCATGTGTGTGTGTGTGTGTCTCAGCTTGGTATGGAACACATGAGATCTTTGACTGACTGAGATCTTTACACATCAGTCATCCATGTGCATGTGTGTTTCAGCATCTTGACTTGTTCTACGTTTGGTATGGAACACATGTGTATCCACAATTCCTTTGATAACGAACCCTCACTGGGTGAAGTAGTGACCCTTAAGGCAAGATTCAGCTCTTTGTTTTGGGACATTCGTTCTTTCATGTTCTTTCAGACCCTGCACACATTGCCGAACCTCTAGTGGTAGATATTGCTCACTTCATGGGTGTCGAAGACCCGCGCACGGTTTGCGCATCGCTTTCTGCAAGACTTCCATGCGCAAGTCATTTCACGTCCGCGGGTCATTCAGGAATCTTGGTTTTTAACACCAGTTGGTGCGACCATTTTTATGTTCCTGTCAGTGATGCGCCGTGCAAAGCCACCGGGGCAGTCTGACTTTACTTGAGTTCAGCTGCGACTTGAGCTCAGCTATCAACTGTGGACTCTCATAAGAAACTTCGAGTTCAGCTCGAAAAGAAGAGATTCCATGTCCCATTTCATCATTAGCTATAAAGCCTGTTCCTGATAAAATCCGTCACGTGGGGGTACTTTCAACGGTTGTTAGGCGTTAGGTTCATTGAGAATGTCCTTGTCCAGTTGGCATTTTGGGTCACGTGTTCGCACTGTCACGGTTGTTCTTCGACAAATGCAATAGACAGGTGTGTCACACAGCTGCGATCCAAAATGGGACCAAACATGCAATTTCTATGACCCTGCATTGCTGCATGCCATTGGCGTGCTTGCAAGGTTCCTTTCGTTTTGTGGTGCATTTGTTTGCATGTCTTTTTGTCGCACCGTTCGCTATAGATGCATTCATTGTGTTGCCATCGTGCAAGTTCAAACTGGAACAAGGCCAGCTGACGTGACTCAAACATTCAGCAATTGTTAAGCAACAAAATCCTGCGCTTGGATCCTGCCTAATTGACCGATGGGATACCGATGGGCTAAGTAACCTGATGCTTCATGTGCTACAAAAGAACCTCTCCCACATTCTCCAATTGAAATACCATATGGACAATTATGATAATATGATATAATATGGTAATTACACATGTTACATGTCACAACCCCTCACCCCTAACATTGCCACCCACCAGCCGGCGTACACCACCTGGCCGCCCGCCGTTGTCGACACGGGTCTCAGGGATGCGCCCAGCGCAGTAGCGCAGTGTCGTGTCGTCCACGGTGACGCCCTTCCGGTGGATCTGCGAGGTGAGCCGCCGCGCGCTGCAGCAGCCCAACCTCGGTCGGATCGGCAGAAACGAAGAAAATTCGATGGATGGATGGATGGATGGATGGATGGATGTGTCGTGTATATCAATGAAAACATAAAAATGGTTGAAGCTGGAATAGTAGTGAATGCCAGCACCTCCCAAATGATGGTTGTTAGGTTTTTTTGGGACCTCTCCTGACCTGGGGTCCGACTCGAAACCGGGAGTTGCAAAGTCTTTGAGCGCATGAAATTGGATGAAGCCACGAACACCCAGGGGTGAAACATCACGGATTTCATTTGGACACATTGTAAATCACCTGTAGCTTGATCATGCTTGATCTTCATTGGTCCCAGGAAGTTCCAATCCCTTGCCACTTATCTCCCTCGTTCCCCGCTCTGCCCAAGTGGCATCTCACCGCCACGGTCTGGGCAGCAGTCGCCGAAGAGGCCCAAGGGCTCGCAGCCCGACCAGTCGGCACATCTCGCCTCAGTCGTGTTGGACGGCGGATGCCGTGGTCGTTGAAGCTCTTTGATGCCATTTTAGATGTGTACGTTAAAAATATCCCTACAAGTCAAAGACCTCATTTCACTTGAGTTGGTCATACAAAAACAATATTGAAGGATGCTAAAGACCAGGTTTTACTGGGTCTTTGGACGTGCAGGGTATATATATATATGTTTATTGTTCATATATACATGCAAAAAAAAAACACATAACATGTTGTTCAATGACAATAATGTGTCGCAGGCTTCGCTGTCAGCCTTCTTGCACGATTGAGATCTTTAAACACATTTTATCAATGCTCCCTTCAATCTGCAAATCGTCATGGCGGGACGAATCCCAACCAAACGCACCTGAGAGCCAACTCTCTCTCTCTCTCTCTCTCCCCGCGAGTTTTTGGGAGTAAGTCGCGAGTTGAAGCCTTTCATTGCTTTTGCCCCATGACGTGTTCGAGGTTTTCATGATACGTTCGACCTCTTCGTGGGAGCCCATAGCACCCCAAGTCCGCTGCGACGAAGCTAAGGCACAGAACAACCTGGAAGCAGCTGAGGTCTTCCTGAGTCCAAGGAGATGTCGCTCTGACACGCCTCACGTCGTGTCGGACACGAAACAACACGGACCGCCGATGTGTCACAGCTTTCGTGCAACTGCAACTAAGGTCTATCTCTGATTTGAAGGACGTGTAATTCATTGAACACAATGTTCATTTCAGCTTTGGCACTCTGATACCATAGCGAATCTCTGGTACCATGTGTATGGCAGCTGAGCTCATATGTTGACTAGTCTTGACTTCGAGCAGGAACGCTGGAACCACAAGCTCTTCCTCCCTTCCAGATCTCGCGCTCGGGGACATCATTCAACTTCATCTGCTGGGCATCATTCACTCCGAGTGAAGAACTTTGTCTTACGCACCTGAATGGAGGAACAAACTAAAAATATCTCTCCAAACTCTGGTGCGCCGGCACGGTTTGACTTTTGGGAAATGTCCTTTTGAGGCCAACAAATCCCTTCAAAAAGACCTCCTCAGAAATCATTGAAGCAACCTGTAGGTCCTACTGTAGTTGCCTATGGGAAGTGGTTCTGTAGCTGCAGAAAGAAAATTGTCTGCGCAACACTTTTGTAATTACAATTTGCAGCATCGAACAATCGGTACAAGAAGAATTGCTGGAAATGCCTGTGGACAGATTGAAGATCTCCCTGACACATCTGGGCACCGTCAACATCCAAACAAAAACAGCTCGCCACCTGGAGTGAGGTTGAATTTGCTTTACCATATCATGGAATACCACTCAACACACAAAAACACACATAAAAACAACAACTCATCACTGTCACCTGCTCGGAGGTTCTCAAAAATCCGCACCGAATCACGTTTTCAGATCAAGATTGTATATGAATGTTATCTCTACGATCAGTCCATTGATGTGTATGATCAGCACATTGAACTTTAGGACTTTAGGATCAGTCCGTTGAGCAAGCCGTTGATGGTTATGATCAGCACATGGATCTGTATGAGCAGTCCATTGATCTTTTCCACCCTCTGTGGGCACGCGTCACCGCACAGCGAAGAAGGCATACCGGACGACCAGCGGATGTAAAACGACGTGCCTCGAAATCGCCAGGTCTGGTGGGGCAGCTCCAAGCCAGGCGAAACAGGAGGAGCCATGGCACATAGGTCATAGACCAAACAGCGCCACGCTGGTCTTGTCTGAGCTCGCCTTTGGAGAAGAATCTTGGGCAACTAATTACTGCTGGATACTGTTGATACTTTTGATGATGACCCACAGCCAGCTCTTTCTACAGTATCATCCCAGCCTAGCCGCGTCATAATGAAGGAAAACCCATGTTGTAACGGCCAGTCAGATCTTTTCAACCACATGATTCCGGTGGATTTGTTCCAGGCGGGACTCTTTGGCTGTGAGGAAAAGCCGATTCTGATAGGTACAGTCTCAGTTGCCTACAGGCAGCGAATGCAAAAGGGCACTTGAAATGAACTGTCCATTCAATATTAATATCACTCTGTACTGAAAAGGATGACGACTCAATCTCTAACAAAACAACGGAGAACTGAGAGAAGCTGAGTGGTTTCCGGTCAGGTCTGAAGAGATCTAGTCAATCAATCGCTCCCAGTAGACTCTAATCTGAATTTTTCAACAGGGCAGATTGTGCAAATGTCCTCAGATGTTCTCAGAATTGACTTGAGCCAACACGAAGGATCCTCTGGCCTTTCTTTAATAGTCCTATAGGGATGAATTCTTAAAGCAAAAGACACTGTTGGTCGTCTGCCGCAACTGGGCCATGATAAAGGAATCAACTGATCCAAACCCCGGTCAAACACCTTGCAACCAACCACTGTAGTTGACTTCTTATACCAGAACCTGGTATAGCCTTTAGCCTTGTAGCCTCGAGGGTTTTCTGTGACGAAAGGAGGCTGGAATGATACACGGGCCAAACCGGCCAAGGAGGATCTTCTCCAAGCTGGACCACTCTGCATGAGCAGATCCAAGTGAGAAAGCATGAACCAACCAACGGTCAAACCAATGCAATCATAGGATTATCCATTCCATGAGGCTTAATCAACAATTTACGGCTGCCCTAAAGCACGAGGGTGCTTGGAGAAAAAACAACATATGTTGACTCATATTGTCATAGGTTTGGTGAGTCTATCTCCGTCATTAATTGACCTTACACTAAGAGAAATCTTCCCCATGCCTCGCATCCATCATTCCAGGGATTTCCGAAGAACTTACGATCCGAAGAGCCACGCGTATCCACGCGTCAGACCTTCTCGTGGGTGTTTCCACGTCCGACAGTCGCCTCGCCCAATGATTCTTTTTGGGTCCGTCAGAACTTGACCACACGAACACCATGTTGTTTGGTCTGAGAAAAGCCCCAGGCTGCCGTGCCACTGAAGCAGGAAAAGCGGTGGCCTGGTCTACAAACACCAAAACTTGGATGTCGCTCCACAGTTGTGCGCTCTCCAAGCTTTGTGTAAAAGCCCCCCGCAGCCCCCTGCAGGCTACGTCTGGGGGAAGGGTCGAAACACTGCGCGGAGCAGGCCTCATGAAGAGGAGCAGAGCACATCGAATCAAACCTATATAGCCTAATATCAAACAGGAAGACAAACAAACCCGAAACACAAACACAAAATCTCCTGTGGAATTACAGGTGTACCTGGGGAGGTGACTTTATAGCGATAAAACGACATTTGATAGCGATAAAACGAAAAACCAGGCTCCGCGGGCAGTTTGCCCCACTATAGAACCACATATCAACCTCCTGCAGCGCTGGAAACATGTTCTCTATAGAATGAGGTGCCTCCGGATATGGGCGTGCATCATCGTGAAAAATTGATGGCAAAAAAAGAGAAAATCAATGATGCATAGCTGAGGTTGGTATTGATTCTAAAAAAGAAAGTCAGGGAAATATGAAGGTCCGAAATGATTTAAGAAAAACACAGGACAAAAGTGGCCCAAGACATAGGTTTATATTTTCCAGAGACATGTTTGGACAATGCAGGGTTGAAATTGGTTTTAGAAAAATGTTGGACAAAAGTGCCAAGCGGTTGGTTTGATTTTATAGACACATGTTTGGACAATGCAGGGTTGAAATTGATTTTAGAAAAATGTTGGACAAAAGTGGACCAAGCGGTTGGTTTTGATTTTATTTTAAAGACACATGTTTGGACAATTGATTTTAAGAAAACTTGGAAATAAGTGGCCCAACGGGTTGGTTTTGATTGTATAGAGACATGTTTGGATACAGATGTTGGCCCACGTGTACAAAAATGATGTTATAGAGGGATGGTTTTTCAAACGCTAAGACCTCCATAAAATCTGGCGACATGGCGTGCCCTCGCTATAGAGTGAAATGTTGGCTCCCCTTGTGCAAGAGCAACGTTTTTTTGGGCCACATGTTTAAAATGTTGCGTTTTTCAGGTAGGTTGATAATTCTTCAGATGTTCCCAACCCCAAGAACAGTTCAAAACTTGTTTTTTACATATCAGGGTGCCAAAATGAGCACCAGGAAAATGCATCCAAATCACTTATGGGTTTTCCATCAGGTGTCATACAAAAGTTCTATTTGACCTAGAGTAAGAGGCCCTGAAGTTCAGTGGGTGGGATGAAAGGTATTTGACCATTGAAGCAAACACTTGTACCTTGGCTACCTCTCCCAAGCAAAACTTTGAGCAAACCCTTTTTTGCTTCTCAGCCCACCCCCAGCATTCCAGAACCCTTGGGGAGCAGGAGCAATGTCCATAGATTGGTTGTGGTTTGTGGGTTTGTGTGGAAATTTGGCTCATTGGGTTTTGACTTGATTGGATGCTGTGTGGGGATGTTGTAGAGGCAAGACCTGTTGTTTGGCCCGTCTTTTCCTCTCTCCTTTGTCTCTCTTCCTCTCCCTCTTTACAATGCCTTTGTTTGCACAATGGCATCCTGAAAGCCAGCATATGGCGATGGAGAGAGGAAGCGCAAAATAATGACAGATCTCTTCTTTCCATCATAACCTCACCCTTTGTAACAAAGCATGTCAAACACCACCATAAGCCAAATCTCCACAAGATACAAAATTGGCCTGCCTGTCATTGTAATTCCCCAGCCAAGCCACCAGAGACCACAACCAGGGAGCACAAATCTTTCCCGAAAATGAGCACCAGATACAAAACGTTCATTCCAATGAGCACCAGATTTGACGCAAACAGGCACCAGATTTGACGAAAATGAGCACCAGATTTGACGAACATGAGGACGAGATTTGACGAACATGAGCACCAGATTGGACCACAACCATAGAGCGCAAATCGAGCGCCAGATATCACGACAATGAGCACCAGATTTGACGAAAATGAGCACCAGATTTCACGAAAATGACCAGATTGGACCACAACCATATAGAGCACAAATCGAGCGCCAGATGTCACGAAAATGAGCACCAGATTTGACGAAACTGACCACCAGATTTGACGAAAATGAGCACGAGATTGCACCACAACTATAGAGCACAAACTGAGCACCAGATGTCACGACAATGAGCACAAGATTTGATGAAAATGAGCACCAGATTGCACCACAACCATAGAGCACAAATCGAGCACCAGATGCCACGAATATGAGCGCCAGATTGCACCACAACTGTAGACCACAAACTTAGCGCCAGATTTGACGCAAATGAGCACCAGACTTAACTAACGAAAATGAGCACCAGATTTCACGAACATGAGCACCAGATTGGATCACAACCATATAGAGCACAAATTGAGCGCCAGATTTCACGAAAATGAGCACCAGAGTTGACGAAAATGAGCACCAGATTTGACGAAAATGAGCACCAGATTTCAATAACCGTCATTTGAATTTGAACCTAGGCATTCCCAGAACATTTTGTTTTATTGGGGAGGACCAGTTAGCCAGCCCGCCCCACCAAGGCCCAGCCCCGATGACAGGCAGCAAGCTGTCAGGCCTAACGAAAAGTTTGTTTTGATTGCTAGCCCACCCGCCCCCGCTCCCTCTAGGTCAAAAGGTCAAAAAGGAGGATGCCGGCAGCCCAAGAAGGTAACCCAAACAGATGTTCTTGTCCATATTCAAATACCCTCCAAACAGATGTACGGGACCGCGAAAGTGAAAACTTATAAATTCTTGCCAAGAGCTAGATCAACAAAATATAGCAAAACAGTATAGGTAGTGACAAGGACAGACAGACAGACAGACAGACAGACAGACAGACAGACAGACAGAC